>JAHBCN010006827.1:0-46813 GCA_019359885.1 Listronotus oregonensis
AACTTAAATTTGTGGGGTCACAACCCCCAACTTCGGCGGCCATCTTGGAAAAAGGGGGTGAAATTGTTTTTAGCATTTATCAGGAAAACCATTAGTCATACAAAAACTTTTTAAACACATTTTTTATTGCAAATTGAATTTTCTACAATTTTAGTCCAGTAACTTTTTGTTGTTAAATCAAAATAACAAATATAATAATAAGAAAAACAATCAACATTTTTGGGCCAATATTCTTTTGGAATTTATTTTATTTTTTTATTAAAAAAAATAACATAACATCATTTTTGTAGAGTGGTTTTTAGCAAAAAAAATTTATTATATACTTTTTTATTATCGTGAGATCGTGAGTGAGATCGTTATTGCGTTTTCAGTCTTTTTGATGGGCCTGGCTGCGGCTTAGTATCTTTTTGGAGTTCAAAATTAAATTGTTAGGAGAGAAAATTAAGGCTAATTTTATTGAACTTCTTCCCGAACATTGAAACCCACTTCCGGAATTAATTTCCGAAAGTGGGTTTCAATGTCGATCAAGCTAAATCTGGTGCAGACACCCTCGTCGTTTGCTCAACTCTTGTTGCATCCGAATTGTTTGGCTCAGTTACTATTATAGCTGAAGATATAGATATACTTATCTTACTTACGGTATTTGAAAGAAGAAAATTAAATTAATTTTTCTTTAAACTATTAAAAGGACGTACAGCCGAACAATTATATTGTCCGTCAGGTTTTATGCATGGAGACATTATTGCGAATAATTTTCTGTTTCTACATGCTTTTTCTGAATGTGATACAACTTCTGCAGCTTTCAACAATGGTAAACTAAAATATCTTTCAACTCTGGAGAAACATCCCGAGTTAGCAAGTGGAACAGCGTTGTTCCTCAACAAGGCAGTCGATCCTGCTTTGTTCACTGTCGGTAGTGAACGTTTTTTCATCGCTTTTTATGGTTGCAATAAAAATGATGATTTTCTTAATAATTGTTATTGACAAAGAATCCATTTAGTTTGTCATCACTTCCTCCAACACAAGATACAGCCCGCTTTTACAGCTTCCGAATCTACCATCAGGACCAGTCGTGGTTGGGTAATTATAAAGACCCTGAAGATTGGAGCTAAAAAAAATTGGGGCGAATATTTATGCCAGTGCAAAGCTAAAACAACCATTGCCCCCTAAGCTTATGAAATCAATATTCTGTCGATGTAAAGGGAACTGTGAAGCGATGTGTGAATGTCGGAAAGCAGGCCTCAAATCTTCCATAGTATGCCTCCATTGTTTCTGATGAGACCTGCAGCAACAAAATAGAAATTTCTCAATTAATTGAAGAAAATGATTTTAAAGACGGACCGCCAACAATGACTCCACTCCCTTCCCCACTTCTCTCTCAACAATTTAATATTAAAATCCAAGAAGATCCTGAGCCGCAGTCAGGCCCACCAAAAAGACTCAAAACGCAGTAACGATGTCACTTTAAAATTGGTCGTTGATTCTGCGTACTGGGGATACCACGAAAAAAACGCGCCTCCAGACTCTACCTTATAGGTGGTGGGAAAAAGAGTCAATAACTATTAAATAACAATATTGAAATGTTTATAATAAAAAAACATTATTAAAATAAAAATACTATGCCATACCATTGGTATAAATTTATACTTATCAGTAGGGAAAATTAGTGTTCACTTCACAGCGCTGTAAAACCCTAACTAATAAATATAATTAAAAAAATCTTCGTGGAAAACCACTCTACAAAAATGCTTTGATGAAATTAATTTAAATAAAAAAAACTAAATATTATGGCATACAAAAGAAAATTTGTCCAAAAATTTTAATTGTTTTTTTTTAAATATCTTTTTTTTTTTTTGATTTTACAACAAAAAGTTACTGGACTAAAATTGTAGAGAATTCAATGTGCAATAAAAATGTTTTTTAAAATTTTTTGTATAACCAATAGTTAACAACCTGATAAATGCTAAAAACAATTTTTTCAAGATGGCGGCCGAAGTTGGAGGGTTATGATCCCACAAACTTCAATTAAGCTTTTTTTGACCACCCCCCCTTACATCTAAACAATAAAATTACATCCTCTTAAAAATGCTAAGCGCTAAGGCCAAAAAAATCTTCTTAACAACTGTATCAAAAAATTGAAAGGAAATGTGGAAATATTTATAAAATTATCTTATTACGATACGAAATGCGTATTTCTGGAATAAACGTAATACAAATAATGAGCAACTAACTAAATAATGAACAATAACAGTTACACAAACAAAAAATATCTAAAAATAGCGCCGAAAAAAAATCTAATCTCTATGGTTTTTCCCCAAAAAGTATTTGCATCGCTATATCCAGCTAAAATTCCTAAAAAGTAATTATTTCCAGGAAACTACTCTTAATTTTTTTCGTGAAATAAACGGTATATGTTCTAAAACGTAGGTAGATATATACGAGCGATATATAACATTACAATACAATAAAATATATAATAATGTACACGAGTCAAGTCGCCGTAATCCAAGGCCAAGGTCGCTTTGCCAATTTATGTGTGGCAATTTTTCATTTTATTTTTATTAAGAGCGAAAAACACTTCGCAACTTTTTCCTACGTGATAAAAAAATTCGTCGCAAAAAGTTTTGTAACAAGATCGCTATTGAGTGAATTTTGATTCGTTCAAATTGAACTCTTGACCTTGCGATCTGTTTTAACTAAGGTCTTCTCGTTGATTTATTTAAACACGTATACGGACAAAAAAGTACTTGTTACATAATACGAGGTTAAGTCAAATATAAATGGGAATCTGGTCTTTGAGCGCCTAAGTTTGTAAGGAGCGTGCAGGTGCTTTTAGCGTTGATTAGTAGTCCGGGAGCCCACCGCACAAAAGCTGACCAATAAGAAATACGCATGAAACATTTTTTTTTATATTACCTTCTTTGAACAAAGCCGCACTCGTACAGTTATGGTCATTAAATCTTGGGAAATTCTATTCCATTTCGTAAAATAGGCTCATGCCACTTTCCACTTAATATAAATACCTGTTGAAAAACCTAATAAAGAAACAGCTGTCCGTTGCCAGTGTCTAAAAAGATTTTTTTTAAATGCCAAACTTAACTTTGGATCAAAAAGTATAAATTATTCATTATATTTAGCAGAGAGGTTCGCCAGAAAGAGATGTGGCGGAAGAGTACTATTAATTTTGTTAAAAAAATAATAGGAAAAACACACTCCTTTGAGAGAAGAGCTTAAAGTGGTCACCCCAAACTACCGAATCAAGAACAAGACAATAATTTAGTTAATGTTTTGAGAAAACAACCATTTAAATCTGTAGCCTCAGCAAAAACGGAAAGTAATTTTCCCAGCATCGGTTAGAACGGCACGGCGAAGAATAAGGCAAATATCCGAATTGCGCTGCCACTCGGCAGCCTTAAAATCGTTTTTAACAAATGCAAATTTAGAACAACGCATTGGATTTGCTCTACAATTCTACTTGGAACCTCCGATTTTTTGGGAAAATATAATATTCATCGATGAAAAAGTGTTTCAATCGTGCTACAATGGGATACTTAAGCTATTTAGGTCTCAAGGAACACAATTTGATGAAAAATATACCCAATTGAACAGAAGTAGTGGGCGATTTTCGGTAAATGTTTGGGGGTGGCTGAGTGCACAAGGACTTGGTGTATCTATCGAAGGAAGGTTCAATGCGGAGGTATATATAGATCTACTACAGAATATCATGCTTCCTTCTGTACTGGATCGATTTCCGGACAGACATTTTATCTTTCAGCAAGATAAGTGTCCCGTTCATACGGCTCGGCAAGTCGATGAATGAATGGAAAAGCAGCGTATCAGGGTTTTACCGTGGCCCGCACGTAGTCCGGATTTAAATGTTATGGAAAATGTTTGGGGCTAATTGGTTAAAAAAATAATTAGTAAAAATGAGTTTGGGCCGTAAAATGTAAACGAACTTAAGAATAAAATTTTAGAGGCGTAGAATAAGTTACGGGGAAATCCAGACTACACCCGGACTTTGGACATTCGATGCCTGGAAGGCTAAACTCTGTCTTAGAAAAAAACGGGCCCCAATAAAATATTTAATTTGTTTGGAAGGATATTAAAGTTTGTTTGAATTTATTAAATTGTTAATTAATTTATTAATTTGTTAGTTTTTAAAAAATATAATTTTTTTCTTTTAACTTTTTCTTTATTTATAGTAATTACAAATCAGTGGCGGCTCGTGGTAAGTATTTAAGGGGGTGCACTAGACGTAAAACACAAAAATACAAAACCACAGGAGGCCAACATACCAGAGGCAAGATTTTTATAGGATGTCAGGCCCAAAAGTTTTTTTGGGATTTTTCGAAGTGGTCTTTAAGGGCTATCTATATCCAACTCGGCAGTGAAATTTATAATTCTTAAAAAATACCGGGATTTGATGAATCGCATTTTTGTCATGACCACGAAGGGCTAACTCGAAGGCTCCGCAAAAATGTTATACAGTCAATTATTTTTGAGAGTACATATCTGTTCTTTCTAACTTGTTTTTTTGGCGCCAAATGCCCAAGTCGGTTATCCCAGTTTTTGTCCAGACAGGCTCTGCGTTTCCGCGACTGAACAACAAGCACGAAAAACAAAACAATCGGTTAGTTGTATCACATCCACAAATCCATTCATTCTTTTCATAAATTTCCATTTTTAATTTTTTATTAAACTCCCTAGACTTATATTTGGTGGTCTGTGTGAGGGAAATTTCAGGTCTAGGTCTTCCAGCACGCTTAAATTCAATTTTTCGCTCTAAACTCAAAGAGTTAAAATTGTTTTACAAATATTCCACCGTAAAATGGACCATTTTTAGTGAAAGAACTAAAACGCACCCTAAATTGTCGCAGTAACAGCGCCAAATAGTTATATGGAGCACATAAAAAGTGTGCGCCTCTTCCTATTAATAATCGCATTGCCCCCCTCCGCCCGCTGGCATAATCTTCCATAGAAATTGCATAAACCACGCCTATATAAACGCACGTGCGACTGGCCGATTGGCGTCGAACATCGAACGGCCGTAATCGGATCCTTTCGGCTCCGTCAGCTCGTCGTTAGGGAGCTAATACACTATGTTTTGTATTAGCGTACGATAAATTAGGGAGGTCCGGATAATGCACGATGAAAAATAATTTTTATTTTAAATTTTTTTGGGGGTGCACGTGCTCCTGTGCTCCTATGGAGGAATCGCCACTGTTACAAATCCAACAATGTAAAAAAGAGCGATTTACAAAAATTGCCAGAAAAGTCAAAATTTGACAATTTTTTTGCTCAAGACTTAATGGCCGTCACTGTACCCCAGCTTAGCAGGTACATATCAGCAGTTGCATATTTTTATCTAGGAAATTTTTTAAATTAAAATGTTGGTTTTAGAAAAAAGGTTTTTTTTTTAATCTTGTGATAGTCCACGAAGGCTGATGCCTAAGTACTAACGTACCGTGGGTGTCTTCAGTGTGGTGAGGGGAGTTTGTTAAGGGACTTAAATTTGGAGATTGGAGAGAAGGAAAAACTTCTGGTGGGCAGCAGGTTCCATAGTCTTGACACTCTAGAATAAAGGAACGAAGAAAGCGGGAAGTTCGGGCCCTCTAACTGAACTGTAAAAGGATGCGTAAAAGTTGCACTACGTGATGCTCTGCTGGGAGCTGCCAGAGAAGGAATAATACTGGCGAATTCCTCTGAGCAGAAACCGTGAAAATACCTATAGAAGAGCGACAGATCCCCTACAGCTCGACGATGGGCAAGAAGCTCTTTTTTGAATGGAGTCCAGAAGGCTAAGTGTTGTAGGGGACGCATTCCCAGACATGAGAACAATATTCCAAAGAGGTCTGATTTGGGATAAATGATTACAGATTGGAAAAAAAATATTTTCTGGCTCGAAAGAGGAATCCAATCTTTTTGAAACTGCCGAAGCTATGGATGAAATGTGTTTGTGCCAGCTTTAGGTTATTCTCAAAGTAACGCCGACTAGATTAAACGACTCTTGTTCTTTCAGAACTTGGCAGCTTTTATATGTAAGGGATGAGCATTCGCAGACTTTTCGCGACAGCGAACATGACTGTGTTTTTGAGGCATTAAGCTGAACACGATTTTTGGCGCCCAATCCAAGAAAAAGTTGAGGTCTTGTGAAAGAGATATCTGCATTGACTGCGCTTGTTTTCAAAATCAGAATTACACGGTGGCTTAAGAAATTGAATACTAGAGTGGAGGGTACTATCGTCAGCAAAACTATGAATGGGATTGATTGTGGAAGAGAGTTTTAGAAAAAAAGGTATATAACCAAAATTAATGGTCTAATGTACCCATCACTCTAGTTGCACATTTTTATCTAGTAAAAATCGTTAAAAAAAGTTTGTTTTTTTTTTAATATTACTTAAAAAACTATTGGTGTTAGATAAAAAGGTATACAAACAAAATTAACTGTCGAATAAAACTACGTAGTTTTTAATTTATAACATTTTTTGTAGCTCTTCTAGTTTTTGAGATATTAACAATTTAAATTTAAAATAAAAACGCAAATATCTAGAAGAGCTACAAAAAATATATAAAACAAAAAATGTGCTTTTTAATAAGCTCTATAAAAAAAGTGTTATACATATTTTTATTAAAAAAAGTAAGAAAGGAAATTAAGGCGAAAAAGTGATTTTGGCCAAAAATTTCGCTCTAGAGCGGTGAAAATATGAAAAAAAAAAATTTAACGTAAATATTGTTGTTTTTTAGTGTAATGAAATTGTTAATTTATTTTTATTATAAAATTGTTAGAATTTCCAAAAACAAAATAAATTAAATGGAAAACTCGAAATCTTTTAAAGATACAAAAAAGCGTATGGGAACAAAATTGTGGCTCTCAAGATTTTAAACAAATAAGTTTTTATAAATTATTGTGCCAAAAGGTTTTTGAGTTAGAGCTAAAAATAAACAAAGAATAATTATTAAAAAAAATCGTAATAATATTTTAAAAAATCAAACAATAAAATGTTCTATTCATAAGTTACTTAAGGTTATTTCAAGAATTACATTTAAAATTCTTAAAAAATCTAGCATTGCAAGGTTTGAAATACAGTTTAAAAAATCTTCCATTTAAGGGTGGTTTCATGTTTCATGATGACAAAATAAATTAAATGGAAAACTCGAAATCTTTTAAAGATACAAAAAAGGGTATGGGAACAAAATTGTGACTCTCAAGATTTTAAACAAAAAGTTTTTATAAATTATTGTGCCAAAAGGTTTTTGAGTTAGAGCTAAAAATAAACAAAGAATAATTATTAAAAAAAATCGTAATAATATTTTAAAAAATCAAACAATAAAATGTTCTATTCATAAGTTACTTAAGGTTATTTCAAGAATTACATTTAAAATTCTTAAGAAAATCTAGCATTGCAAGGTTTGAAATACAGTTTAAAAAATCTTCCATTTAAGGGTGGTTTCATGTTTCATGATGACAAAATAAATTAAATGGAAAACTCGAAATCTTTTAAAGATACAAAAAAGGGTATGGGAACAAAATTGTGACTCTCAAGATTTTAAAAAAAAGTTTTTATAAATTATTGGCCAAAAAAGTTTTTAGTTAGAGCTAAAAATAAACAAAGAATAATTATTAAAAAAATTCGTAATAATATTTTAAAAAATCAAACAATAAAATGTTCTATTCATAAGTTACTTAAGGTTATTTCAAGAATTACATTTAAAATTCTTAAAAAATCTAGCATTGCAAGGTTTGAAATACAGTTTAAAAAATCTTCCATTTAAGGGTGGTTTCATGTTTCATGATGACAAAATAAATTAAATGGAAAACTCGAAATCTTTTAAAGATACAAAAAAGGGTATGGGAACAAAATTGTGACTCTCAAGATTTTAAACAAAAAAGTTTTTATAAATTATTGTGCCAAAAGGTTTTTGAGTTAGAGCTAAAAATAAACAAAGAATAATTATTAAAAAAAATTCGTAATAATATTTTAAAAAATCAAACAATAAAATGTTCTATTCATAAGTTACTTAAGGTTATTTCAAGAATTACATTTAAAATTCTTAAGAAAATCTAGCATTGCAAGGTTTGAAATACAGTTTAAAAAATCTTCCATTTAAGGGTGGTTTCATGTTTCATGATGACAAAATAAATTAAATGGAAAACTCGAAATCTTTTAAAGATACAAAAAAGGGTATGGGAACAAAATTGTGACTCTCAAGATTTTAAACAAAAAGTTTTATAAATTATTGTGCCAAAAGGTTTTTGAGTTAGAGCTAAAAATAAACAAAGAATAATTATTAAAAAAATTCGTAATAATATTTTAAAAATCAAAAATAAATGTTCTATTCATAAGTTACTTAAGGTTATTTCAAGAATTACATTCTAAAATTTTAAGAAAATCTAGCATTGCAAGGTTTGAAATACAGTTTAAAAATCTTCCATTTAAGGGTGGTTTCATGTTTCATGATGACAAAATAAATTAAATGGAAAACTCGAAATCTTTTAAAGATACAAAAAAGGGTATGGGAACAAAATTGTGACTCTCAAGATTTTAAACAAAAAAGTTTTTATAAATTATTGTGCCAAAAGGTTTTTGAGTTAGAGCTAAAAATAAACAAGGAATAATTATTAAAAAAAATTCGTAATAATATTTTAAAAAATCAAACAATAAAATGTTCTATTCATAAGTTACTTAAGGTTATTTCAAGAATTACATTTAAAATTCTTACAAAAATCTAGCATTGCAAGGTTTGAAATACAGTTTAAAAAATCTTCCATTTAAGGGTGGTTTCATGTTCATGATGACAAATAAATTAAATGAAAACTGAAATCTTTAAAGTGATCAAGAAGGTATAGAAACAAAGATGATCTCAAGATTTTAAACAAAAGTTATAAATTTGTGAAGTTTTGAGTTGAAAGTAAAAATAAACAAGGAATATTATTAAAAATGTAATAATATTTTAAAAATCAAACAAAAAAGTTCTTTTCATAAGTTACTTAAGGGTTATTTCAAAATTAATTAAATTTTTACAAAAATTAATTTGGGTTTAAAAACAGAAAAAAAATCTTCCTTTTAATTTTTCATGTTGTGTAAAATAACATTATAAAGAATTATGAAAATATCATTCATGTTGTTCCATTTGTAAGTATAGAAACCAAAGATGATCCGGATTCGGGATCCCTAAAAAAAGGAATTGAATTTGAAAGTAGAGAATCAATTTATAAAAACTCACCTGTTTATAATGTATTGTCCTTTAAATTTAGGATGTTGCACTTCATTAAGGAATGAATAAAATAATGCGACTATTTTCCAAAACTTTTGATGCTGAAATTTTGATCGGTTGATGATTGTAGGAAAAGCCGTGCTTTCCTTGCTTCAATGGATCACACGCCGCCGAGGCAAGTAGGCACGTAAGGTATAAAATAAGCTGCTAAAGACTTTAAATTAAAGTTTTAATTGAAAAATAAATATTTTTAAACGTAAGGTTTCAGTAAATGGTTCTTGCACGTATTTAATGTGTTACATTTAAACTCAAGCAAGACCAGAAAATCCTAATACTTGAAAACTTTTAATAAAAATTTGTTTTAATTTACTAATGGAACTGTGCTTCCTTTTGTTGCAGTATACTTTTTATTTAAAAATGTCACAAAAATGGATAAGAGCTCTTAAATCAACCTTATGACCTTGCAATTTGCGGTAAACTAATGTAAACTTTTTTGTTCTGAAGGTCTCGGCGTCAATATTTATGAGTCTGTGTCCGAGCTGTATCCAGCCGGTGTTTTGCATATGATTTACCCAAAATAACAAAATAAAAATAAATCATGATGATTATTTTATACAATAGATTCATGCTATAGACTCTGGTGCTGCCTTGTTTACGTATATAGAGTGGACAAAAAAAACTACATTTTGCGTAATAATTTTCCCAAATTACATTAGCTTTAAGTTTTTATACAAAAAAACGGGTGAAAAATATGATGTACGATTTTAAGGGGGCTGTGAACAAAAAAAAGTAAAGGTCCCCTTTTTTTTTTACCTGCGTTGCGATTCAAAATGTTTAATCGGAAATATCGATATGTTTTTAAATTTTCGAAAAGGAAACCCAAAAATCTAATCACAGCTAAAATTTTCCCTAAATTTTTCCACCGGTACATAAGATTAAGGGGGTTTTAAAAAGTACGCGAAAACAGGGTTCGTCGAAAGGGGCTTTTAGAAATAGGGGAGACTTTTGACCTTTTAAGAAATTGGGGGTTTTTTAAATTTTTTTTTTTTGAAGGATATTTCTAAAGCAAAAAAATGGTTTTGAAACAAAAATTTTTTTTTAAAAAGAAAATTAACTAAACCCCAGGGGAAGGCATTAAAAAAAAAAAAAAAAAAAAAAAAAAGGGAAAAAAATAATTTAATTTTTATTAAATTTATTTTTAAATTAAATATTAAAATAGATTGCAAACAGTAATTTTCATTATTTTCTAATTTTTTTGGAAGTCATTCAGCTCCTTTGCACCAGCCGCCTCATGTAAATCATTTGTCATTAGATGCAAAACAGGTTGTGAAAAATGTGTATGAAACTTTAATAGGTAGAGGACTAATTAAACAAGAAGCTTTAAAAGAAACCTGTCTACTTACAAAAACTCCAATTTCATCGATAAGGGATATTATTATTAGTAAAGAATTGAACAAAAGAAAAAAACGTAGTGATTTTCAATGTCACCGTATAGACAATAGTGATCAGGACCTAATAAGAAGGAAAATATATTGTCCTTATGAAAGCGGAGTTGGTCCTACCTTGGATAAACTAAAAAAGAAGCTAGACGAAGACGAAATCAATATAAATATTAGTCGTGCCACCCTCCATAGAGTTGTTTGTAAAATGGGAATTAAATACCGCAAAATAGACAAAAGACAAGTAGTAATGGAATCGCACAGATTGCGCACTTAGAGATTTAATTACCTTCAAGAGATATAGGTTAGAAAACAGATTCATAATTTACCTTGATGAAACATGGTTTGATACACACGACACAGTATCCAAAGGATGGGGTGATTCCAGTCAAAACTGTCAGACGAAAGCACCTTCAAATAAAGGAAAACGCATTACCATAATACACGCTGGTTCAGAAGACGGAATTGTCCCAAATTGCTTACTGTTGTCTGCAAAGAATATTAAGGATTCTAGCTTGGATTATCATGAGGATACAAGTGCAGAACTTTTTTAAAACTGGTTTCAAAATTATCTTTTAAAAAATATTCCAAACAACAGTGTTATTTTCATGGATAACGCAAGCTAGCACAGCCGTCTGCTACACAAAGCACCAGCTTCATCAAGTTCAAAAACTGAAATCCAGGAATATTTGTTAGAAAATGATATTTATTTTAAATTCAGTTACAAAAAAGCGCAACTTTTGGAAGTCCTCTTTAAAAAAAGTGTAAATATGTAAAACATCGCAAAAAACGCTCGACTCGCTGTGATGAAGCAGGCGTGGTGTTGCAAAATTTTTTTAACTTTAAAAAGGCATATTTCGAGAACAATTTACTTTTCACCCAAGTGTATTAGGCTTGTTTTGAGCTCCACTCTCGCCCATTAAGATCGTGAGCATCATACTTTTTACACACTGTATAAATCCGAATTTAACTAGTACTTTGTTGGTCTTTTGGAAATAAGTTTTTTTTAAAAAAAAGGATTAAAAAATAAAAGGAATATACACTAAATGGGTAAAGGGGTCAAAGTTTGTATCGAACTTTGTCATTTCTGGACTTACAAGTATGAAAATTGGTATGTAGGCTATTAATTACTAAAAATATGATCTACTTTTAACATTTTGGGAATTATATTTTAAAGAGTTAAAATGGGGATAAAAGTTTGTAAAAAAATCGTTATTTAAGAAGTTATAATTATGGGAGTTGGTAATTTGGCTTCTGATTACCTAAAAATATAAAAAGTGATAGTATTTTTAAAACTTTATCCCCGAAAGGGAAAACAAATAGGATAAAAGTTTGTGTAAGAAATTCGTCAGTTTTGGACTTGGAACTATTTTTTTTTCTAAAAATTAGTTATTTAAATGTCGATAGTTTTGGAGTATATTTACGAAAACATATTATGTAATAACTAATTTAGAAACGCTATTCATATAAGAAAATAATAAAAAATTAAATACGATAAAATAAAAACGCGTTATCAAAAAAGAATTACTATAACCATAAAGACCTCCTACATCATTTTAAACAACTTTATAATTAATAGACATACATACTATTTCAGACATTCAAAAAAATATATTATTCAAAATATAGAGACACACATACAAAAGTATTTTTACAACCTGTTGCTTTAAAAAAAGAAGATACAAAATTTAAATTTAAAATTTAACCAGAAACCACTTACCGTCACTTGACTTTGTGAACAAAAAATGATTCCCTATATTTGTTTATTACGTAATGAACTTAGGGAGATATAATTGTTTAATTAGGGCCCTTTTAAATTTAAAATTAATATTTATTGTCAACCAACAAGGTGAACGGAATTTAAACAGCACGCCACGGTATCTATCATTTTTTTTAAAAAACCCTGCGAATAGTCCAATCATTTGATTTTTTGTAATTGATGTTAATAACTTCCATAATCCAACCCATTTTTTGGGTAATTTTTTAAACAAATTTTAAAACGGGCTTTTTGTTTTTTAAACACAAAAAACACTGGATGCCACCAATTATCTAAAAGTTAAAAACCTACAAAATGGTTTAAAAAAATCGATTGACCTTTTTTTTTTTACCAAAAAAAAACCCGGGAAAAAACGCTTAAAACAGCCCTTTTTTTTAAATTTGTATCTCCTTTAAATTTTTAATATTAAGGGTGATTTTTTGAAATGATAGTCAATAACATATATTTTGAGTTGCCGAAAAATAAAAAATTGCCCATTAACAGTTTTATTCAACCCACTATAAACAAAGGGTTATCTTCAAGTCCCTAAATTTTGGGAAATGGTCCGATTTAAAATTAAAACGTTTTTTAAAGTTAAAATTTGCTAAAATTTTTAATTAAATTTTCATGTAAGTTTGCAGAACCGTGGAGGGACACCCAGTAGCCAAGCAGAAGCGAGAGACTGGCGGGGGTTTCAACATTTTTAACAATTTTCCAAACATATATGAAAATGTTGCGGGTTTTGGGAATACCTGACTTTTTTTTTCCCCCCTGTTTCGTATGTTTTTTTTGTTCTTTTACTCAATTTGAGTAGTCTTTTTTTCCCCGATGTATACCTCACCACATTACAGGGGTTTTTGGGGGATACAGTCTTTTGTCTTATTTTTGTTTTTGTCAAAGCAAAATTATTCATAAGCTAAGAAAAAGAAAATTTTAAAAATGTGTAATAATTGTAAAAACCAAAATGTATTTTTGGCCTATTCGACATTGGGAAAATCTGGAGTCTTGCCGAACCGTGAAAAAACGGTCAAGCTTCCCTTAAAACAAATAGTCTAAGTGGGGTGGGTTATAAAAATACATTGAGAGCAAATGGGTTAGCAAATTTTCGTTTTTTTTTATTACTCAAAAAGCACCTTTTTGTTGTAGTGAAACTGAATGCCTTAAGGAATATCCACAATATTATTCATTGGTGTAAGTATATTGCAACACAAATAAAAACAATTACTAAACTAATTTTTCGTTGTAGAAATGTAAAAAAAAATCTATAATATATTTTACAACCTTTGCGCGTTATGTTAAAAACCGTTTGAGAATCCATGCCAAAAATAGTATGTATAATGTTTTTTGAGTATCATAAAAACTCATGCTAGTTTTTTCAATAATAAAATTTTACCATCTTATCCGGTACAACCTTTTTTTTTCTTCTTCTTCTTCCCCGGGGGCCGTCTTGATTCACTAACGGAGGCAGGCCCTCTTTTGGGGTTTTTTTGCCCAATCTCTTTTTATTTTTATCCAATCATCCCATTATTTTCCTTCTACAACTCTATATAACCCCAAAACTGGTTGGTTTATATTCATAGGCCCATTTTTGGTTGCCCAAATAATGTTTTTCCTGTCGCACATTCTGCAACTTCGTTCCCCATTGTAGAGCCTTCTTTGACCTCTTAGGTTACGGGCCCGTTAACAACCCTACTGTTATGCGAAGTCTTTTCCTACTTCGTCTGAGTAATTCTTCCTTTGATCTTTTGGATGGGCCCCTTATGAAGCCTTTTCCATGTCTTATTCTTCTGAGGTTTTCCCAGTATTCCTCGTGTTTGTTTCGGATACATTCCCTGGTTTGGCCACGTGCTGTCGTTTTGGTCACTTCAAGGGCAGGTTTGGTCCAAAATATGGTGTGGATGATCCATGTCTCGCTAGCTCATCCGCTTTTTGTTGCCTGTTATTCCCGAATGTCCTGGTACCCACAGGAGAATTACACTGTTGCGTTTTCCCAGGACAGTTTTTTTGGCATTCCCATGTCAGCCTGGACGTTACCTTGGGGTTTGCTAGTGCCCCTAGTGACGCCTGGCATCCTCTCTGATAAAACCATTAATAAAAAAAATCTCATATGATGCTGGTCACACTGTATAATTTAATGGTTTTCCAAATATCCTAAAACCTGTGAATTATTTAATTTTTCCATTAGTCTGTAAACAGCTAAGGCAAAAAAAAAAAGAAACATGTCTATAATAAGTTGTCTGCTCAGTCATTATTTCAGAAAACCGTCTGAGGAAATAAAATTACATTCATTTCCTTGAACAAATGTAAGTCGCAAAAACTTCCAGTTTAAATGAATGATCTACGCTTATCTCTGACATTGAAAAACAATACAATATTATGACGAAATTTTCAATATGTGTTTATCTGAACCTTAACTTTTGAAATATTTCGCAAATACCACGTAGCGAAAAATAGATAAGATATGACCTTGACTGGGAACATTCAATTCCGTCTATGGTATCTACATGGTGAAAATATGTATTTTCAAATATTGGTAAAACTTGTGTTAAAGGTCAAGAACAAATTAATTTGTAATTTACAAATCTAATTTTATTTACTTAAATAGACTATTTGCGTCAATATCCATATTGTTCAACTTACGAATAGTTGCGAAAATAATGTTTAAATACTAGCCTAAAGAATTGATTATGATCAACTGTGTCTATTTTACTGCGGTAAACCTTATCATACCAAAAAACTTATGTAAAATGAAAAAGTTCCTATCCAAAAATTTTAACCTCTTAAAGTACTGAGATCTAAAATAAGACCACTTCGGCCCAAAATGTTGTTTCATTTTTTACTGATCTGTTGTATTAATGATTTTTTTATTAATACAGACAGTTTTTTTGTTAATTGAATTAATTAATTATTTTCTTTAAAAACACCTACATATTTTTCTTTTGAAAATAAATTTGATGACCTCGTGCACTATATAAAATGTAAAGGCATCAGAAACTAGGCCTTAAACCACTCACAGAGCTTAGCCCCAGAAAAAAGACCCCCATATTAACTGGTGGCGAGTTCCCCTTTGATTTTAACGAGCAAAAACACAGTTTTCCGCGCCACTGGGGTCGATTTCCACAAAAAAGCCGAAGCTTCCAAACGCGTGACTGTGTGACCTCACTTGATAAAAGTCAAAACGGAAGTCTAAATGTACCTTTTTTTTAAATATGACGATAACATAATCATAGCTCTTCCTAGGGAGGGCCGTAATGAAATAGTAGATACTCTCAACAGTTATGACCCTTACATACAGTTCACAATAGAAAATGAAGATGATAATTTGTTAGTACCTTTTTTAGATACTAAGTTCATCAGAATTCAGGACAACAAAATCCATTGATTGGTATAGAAAACCGTTTAGTTAAAAAAAAGATGTTTTTCTAATTATCTTAAACGTTTTATATAATTTTAATATTATTTTAAGTTTCTCTGCCTTTATATTCTGATAAGTATCATGTTTCATTTGTTAAATTTGTATCACAATACCATCAGTATAAACATCCTCAACTAAGCTATAACTGATAAATAATGTATTATAAAACAAATAAAAGTCATTTTTAAATCAATTTTATTTAAAAAATGTTGATGGCTCGATTTCCCACAATTCTCCATAAATTTTAGTTCCCAATTTATCCCCGCATAATTCAAAACCAATCGATCCACCTTTCATACCCGTCTAAAATTTTAGACAATCGTCCTGAAGTCATAAAAAAGCCATATAAACCACCCCTTCTCAACACTTAAGTACCTCCGCGGACTGGAAAAAAATCAAAATTAATCTATTCTACTCTCATACTCATCTAAAATTTTTAAATGATCGTCCTTGAGTCATAAAGAAGTCATATAAAATAGTTGGATCGTACTACCCTTGAAACCACCCCTTTTCAACATTTAAGTCTTCGCGGCCTAAAAAAATTAAAATGAATCGATCCAACACTCATACCGGTCTGAAATTTTTAGACAATCGCCCTAGAGTCATAAAGAAGCCATATGAAAATAATTGGACCAGTACTACTAACAAATAACTTTCAATATACAATCTTAATTATAAGAAAAAAAGCAAATACTACTAGAATGAAAAAACCAGAAAATCAAAACATTCTTTTGCATTTCAATTTACCAGTATTGTTAAAAAAAAACAAGGCAGGCAAATATTAGAAACATTCAATCAAAATTCATACCCACATGTTCCTATTTATAAAGTGGACCCACGTTTAAGTATTTTTAAATTACTTTCTCTGTACTGTTTCAAAGTCACGGTCACTATATTTAAATTTAAATTATTTTACACAGTTTGTAAAGTTATTTAAGATTCTATATAACGCTACAGTGCGTGAATGTAATGCGTTTTGGAATTAAATAGGTAAATATTATGAACATTTCTTTTTTAAAGGTTTATTTAAATTAAATAACCCAGGTTCTTATTGGATACCAAATGTAAAAAATTAATATACAGTGAAAGCCTGGTTAATTCGGTTTTTAAGGGACCAAGGATTTTGTACCATGTAAAGAGGTTTTCATTTATCCAGTTTTCCAATTAGACAGGTTTAAAATAGTTGTTGTTTCATTTACAGAGGCCCCCGCTTATAGAGATAGAAATGTATCGTTATACCATTTATAGAATATTACATATTAAAAATCCATTAAATAAACTGCGAAAAAATTGATAAAACGTTTTACATATACAGGGGATTGCGCTTACAGAGTCCCATTTATAAAGGTTAACATCGAAAAAATCCTAGAAATCAAATCTTATTTAACCAGGTTCAAAAAGTCCCATTAACAGAGGTAATTCCTCACTTATCCAGGTCCCACTTAACCAAGTTTCACTGTATTAAACAGTGACGATAGGAAGTGACCATCCTCAAGGGTGTGAGAGGTGCGTAGAGTGCGAGTGTTGGTAAACGGGCAAACTGGGTCCCGGTGGGTAGCAGATTAAACATCTATTTTCATATCCATTTATCAGTATACAAATTGCCTTCCAGGCATCTTTATTTGGTATCTATTGGGATTTTACTAATGGGGTAGTTAGTAATAATCATATTAAATAGTTATTTATGGTACTAGAGTGTTATGTTGAAGATAAGTCATGCAAGAAAAAGTTGAGAAATCATAACACACGAGTAGCAGATTTTATTCAAAAACTGAAAAACCTAACAAGTATTTTTTGGAGGTGAGTCTCTTTTACAGCAGGATTAATAAATTTTTATTTTCTGAGGTTTTTCGTTGACGTTTGGTGCTTATGCTGCAGCTGCTTGCACAGTGTAAATTCACCTTTAGTCTGAGTATTCAAGCTTGGATTCAAGTAGATTGTTTTTGTTGCAATGAATCTTAAAATATTATTAGTAATTATTCAAATAAATTTTGACATTGTTAGATTCTATTGTGCCAAAAGCAGTTTTTAGAGTTAAAAAATTGAAGAGATTGATGAGAATTATGTGCTCCAGGACATTGCAGATATTACCGAGATTGTTATGACAAGGAGTTTTCGAAAAATGGATGGATTTAAAAAATATTAAACGAATTGCTGGCTTATTTTTTACATTTACAGAAAAAATTAGCTCCATCGTCTTTTGTACTAAATACTCCATGCTTCGCTCGACCCTTCATCTTTATAAGAAAATTGACATTTGAAAATATGGCAAATTAACTCGTTTCTTAAAAAATAAATCCCAAGGTACAAGCACAAAAACTGTAAAGAAATGAAATCAAAACCTTTTTACTGCGGGCCCCTGACAGTGAGTATTTACTAATGAATGTAGCTTTGATTTCGGAAATTACTGGGGTTTGTAGATTTTGTTGCCAGACATAAAAACTAAAAAAAAAAGATTTACAATTCTTAAGAAGAATTTTCAGTAAACCCTGTTTCATCAGTAGCGAAGGGCTACCTTAAAGAATTCGTTCAAAACAAAATTGAAATTGCTAAAAAAATTCAAGGTCAGCAGTTGTGTCGGTTAATAGAACCCTTGACCTCAACTTCAACATGGACAATTTGACAATATCCAGTCATCCAGAAATATATCATTTTCTTTTAATACTAATGTTAATTTAAATACCTGTAATAATAAGGATAAAAAATAAATACATGTTTTAAAACAAGAGAGTGAGTTATAAACCATAACCCATTTTAGTGGTTTATGGTTTATACCACCACAAGTGTGTTATTTGATAGTTTAACCGCCTATTTTGGCACAAATGATGACTTTATAACTAGCAGGTATTGATTGAGTGAAGCAGGAAAACATAATTACTTAAAAACTACGAGTATAGATATAGTTTTAAAAACTGCATGAAAAGTGGCATAAAGCGGTGAACTTGCACAAATAAGAAGCGCAAATTATTTGTGGAATTGATTCCTTTTTGGAAGGAGCGTTTCCAAAAGGAATCGATTCATTATATTCCTAATTTAAGACAAATCGGTCTTAAATGCCAAAATCCGCCATTCTGAGCATGCCATTTCAAATGTTCAAATTTTGACCTAAGACTATTAATTTTTAAATTTTGACCTGGCACCCTCAAAAACCCTTATACCCTGAATCTGAGGCAAATAGGTTTATAAATGCTAAAATCCGCTATTTTAAATCTTTCAGTTCGAAAAAATATTTAAGAGTGGCTTTATGCTGATTTCAGAAATAATATATTCAAATTTAAAGAATATTTACCAAAAAATAATTTGGCTTCTTTTTTCCTACAAAAGAAATCGCGATTCGTATTGGTGATTTGATTCCTTTACGAGGATCCGGATCCGTAAATTGATTCCTTTTTTGAAGGATTCGTTCTAGCTTTGCCAGAGAATTAGCAGACAATGAGGTTCAACACCCAGTAAAGCAGCAAAAGTTGTTTCAGAAATTTAAAGGATTTCCTTAATTTCTTGCACAAATTAACCTTATAATATTAAAATATGTAAAAAATGAAAAAGAAACATCAAAAGACGCAGATTGCCTTATTGGGTGGAGTGATGTCAACGTTAACTCGCATAGATTTTTTTTAATAAAAACAACTAAAATTCTTCGTGTTTTTTTTTGGGCCCAATGCTTTAAGTAATTTTCAAAAGCCCATTTTCATAGATATATATATATTCTATTTTTACTTATTACAACTTATAACAAATAATAATATTGAGTAAGCGAGTATTTGTCATAAAAATTATAGAAACGTACTCGTTTGTTAGAATTTCAGTGGAAGGTCACCATACGCGACAAACTTGCTTGTTTTTCAAGTTAAAATGGAAAATATATTAATAAATCAATAACATACCATCTTTATTCTCAAGGTTACTGATGTGCTCAGCAAATGTCAACGAACAAGGTCACCGATTTACAATATCTAATTATAATGATGTAAAAAAATTGCCGTTTTTTTTTTAATGATTGTTGATAGTTTCCTTTGAATAGATTATATGTATTTGTGTTCATCACTTTTTTGTTATCTTTTTTTTTAATGTTTCTAAATGTGATGATGTGTTAAAATGATGCAAACATGAAAAAAAAATTGGTAGTAATGTGTAATGTATAAAGCAAAAAAAAATCTATATAAATAACAATTTTTCAGAGGTGACCACAAAACACTTTGGATGACTTGGTATGCACACATGTCTTTAAAGTAAAATAAAAATTTTTGGTTGTGCAATATCTTTGGTCGTTTAATATATTTTATTGTTTAATATACTCTCTCCAAACTTTAATATACTTGTTTAAGTGATTCCATCTCTAAAGTGAAAATCTGGAAGACTTTTGAAAGTCGCTTCCATTCACTGAAAATTCTTGCCCACTCATGTATTTTTGGAGACGTTTTAACAGCCAGGACGTCTATTATCAAATTATGGAAATAATCATATGGAGAGAAATTACCTGTCACTTCATGTGTTTATTTTTTTTTATCTTGGGAAAG
The DNA here is from genome assembly GCA_019359885.1 of Listronotus oregonensis. Lineage (NCBI taxonomy): Eukaryota > Metazoa > Arthropoda > Insecta > Coleoptera > Curculionidae > Listronotus > Listronotus oregonensis. The sequence goes on from JAHBCN010006827.1 coordinate 20,344, forward strand.
TCCACGAAGGCTGATGCCTAAGTACTAATGCACTGTAGGTGTCTTAAGTGTGGTGAGAGGGAGTTTGTTCACGCAGGACTTAAATATTTGGAGACTGGGAGAAGGAAAACTTCTGCGGGCAGCAGGTTCATATCTTGACATTCTAGGGATGAAGGAACGAAGAAAGCGGGAACTCGGGGCCTCTCTTACTGAACTGTAAAAGATGCATAAAATGCACTACGTGTTGCTCTGTTGGAAGCTGCCAGAGAAGGAATTATACTCGTCAACTCCTCTGAGCAGAAGCCGTGAAAATACCTATAGAAGAGCGACAGATGCCCTACAGCTCGACGGTGGGTAAGAAGAGGAAGCCTTTCTGTGAGCGTGGGATCATTAATAAGATGAACGGCTCTTCTTTGAATGGAGTCCAGAATGCTAAGTGTTGTAGGGGATGCCATTCCCCAAACATGAGAATAATATTCTAAAGAGTGTCTGATTTGGGACACATACAGAGTGTACAGATTGGAAGAAGAAAAATATTTTTTGGCTCGAAAGAGCTTTTTTGAAGCTGCCGAGGCTATGGATGTAATGTGTTTGTGCCAGTTAAGTTATTCTCAAAAGTAACGCCGACAAGAATAAACGACTCTTTGTTCTGTAGAACTTGGTCGCTCATACGTAAGGGATGAGCATTGGCAGACTTGTTTCGCGACAGCGAACATGACTGTGTTTTCGAGGCATTAAACTGAACAAGATTTTTGGCGCCCCAAACCAAAATAAATTTGAGGTTTTGTGAAAGAGATATTTGCATTGACCTGCGCTTGTTTTCCAATTCAGAACTACGTGGTGGCTTAAGAAATTGAATACTAGAGTAATGGGGTACTATTGTCAGCAAAACTATGAATGGGATTGATTGTAGAAGAAAGAAGATCGTTAATGTGTAGAAGAAACAGCGTGGGTGCCAGCACTGAGGCCTGGGGCACCCCAGCATTAATTTGGTATATTTACCTCATTGATTGGCAGCCTTCACAATATCTTTAGAAAGCTCTTTGTCAGAATAACTCTTTATTTGACTTGTAAAATAACCTTTAAATATGACATTTTGACAAACCTTAACGGCTTAGAACATGTCTTCTATTGTCGTGTAAATAATAATAAAGATCAAAACCTGGCTTGATTGTTATTTGACTTAATATTTTAAAAATTGTAAAAAAAATTCAAAATATTTTTTAAAGAAAAATTGCATTCTTACAAAAAATACGACAAGGTAGATTAAATATAAGCATCCAAATTGGTAGGTATTGTTATTAAGAAGTGATCTGATTTTTTATTAAGCCTTGCAGTTTTAGGTTTAAATATAGATAGTTTTACTTTCCCGCACTAGTGCGGGAAAGTAATTTTGCCAAAAGTAGACCAATATGCAAGGTCGTAAAAAGCACATTTTTAATACATTTAACATCTAACATTATTACTTAAAAAAGGATAGTAATTGTTCAGATGTGGGGCTCTACCTATTTTTAATTAAAAAAAAAAAAAACAAAAATATGGAGATACTGACATTTTTTTTTCATTTTGTTTTATTTTACGGCAGATTTATGAATCTTTTAAGTAAAATTTAAAAAAATTGGAATTTTTTAGGTTTTTTGTCAAAGTGCATCCATTTAAGTTTAGCATTTTTTGTAATTTGTTTTATATTCTAGGTGTAAAGACACACAAAAAAAATACTTTTTTCAGCAATATCGGTTTTTGGACTTTCCAAATATTAAAAAAAATAAAAAATTATGAAAAAGTGACATTTTGAATTTTTTAAATTCTATTTTTGATGAACTTTAAAAAATATGTATTTGATCCCAAAAAAGTAAAGCCATACAACTTAACAATTACTAAAAGAATTAATGTATTGGTTTCAGTGTGTATATTTTCTAACCTATCACGAATCTTACTTCATTAAATTTGATAAGCAAACCAGAAATTATCAATTCACAAAAAATTTGGAGAAAATAAAAAAAATATATATTTGCAGGATCTCAACAAAGGGGTCCATGTGCATAAAAGAGAGTATAAATATCAACAAGGAAGAAAGTTCGATTCTCGTTAAGGTATACCATGAAGCAACCAAATACGAGAAATTTATTTTCGGCGTGCGTTGCCTAATTTAGAGTAGGTCACAGAAATTTGAAACTATAATGCGATCTTTTTTCTTAATGGGATCTTTCAACTTGTACTTCATTAAATATAAATATACTGGTCTACTTTCGCCAATTTTTGATTACATAAAAAACCGACATGATTATTTTATTGATGGGATCACTTACCATATGTAAACATTTTTAAACACGTCAAAAAGAAGCATAGTTAATTTTTTTTTTTTATATTTTTTTGTAAAATTAATACAAGGATTAACATTAAACATGACAATAATGCGTCTTCTCTTGTGTTGTAAATGGAAATATTTTCATGGAAATTTTCCTAACGTGTCTCGAAAATATTGGAAATATTAAAATTTTTGGAAATATCGATTATCCCCAAACTATCAAAACAAAGATTTATATATATTTCTTATACTTTTGTGCAGTACAAATTTTACACTAGAAAAATAATTTCCGTTACCAGCTTACCTTTACTTTTGACACTAATTGGAAATCTGTCATTGTCCAAAAAATATATTCAGTTCTTCGAACCATGCCACGCATATCAGTAGCAAAAAAAGTTTAAGTTGTTACATTGCTGGAGGAGGGCTACTTAGAAAAATCTGTTGCGGAGAGAGGGCCCCAAAAGAGTTCGGTTTTAAACAAAAATTTCATGATGAAATTCCACGAAAAAAAAGGAAGGTAGCGGTCCCCCACATTTCAACCGAGGAACAAAACGAAAACTTGATAAGCTGCGTTCGAAGAAATCCCTTTAAAACAGCCTCTTCTGCAAAACTAGAAACAATTTTTCCGGGCTCCGACAGAACAGCACGGCGCAGCAACAAATTTTCGAAGCTTCGATGCAGTCGAGCGGCTAAAAAACCCTTTTAACGCAGGTAAATAAACAAAAAGGGGGGTTGGTTTTCCCCAAAAATACCTACCGGGGGGGAAAAAACGTTTCGGGGGAAAGGGAATATTTAGTGATAAAAAAATTTTCCAGTCAAGTTTTAATGGAAGTACCCGAGTATATAGACCCCAAATTCAAGATTTGAAGAGACAAAAACCCAAAAAATAAAAAAAAAAGTGGTGGGTTTTTTTGGTCAATGTTTGGGGATGTATCGGCGCAGGATGGGTGGGCTTTTTCCATCACACCCCGGGGCGGGCCCAACGCCAATTCTAAAAAATTACATGTGAAGTAATGTCTATGGGAATGATTTTATCTATCAGCACGACAACTGTCCGGTCCCCCCCCCAAGGGTCACCGACTGGTCAAGAAATAACCAGGTTAAAACCCCTTTCCCCCCAAACGCGAATCCCGACGTCAACCCGATGGAAAATGTATGGGGACTGATATTTAAAAAAAAGCAGTCAACACACGTTCAGCCTGCAAATGAAGAAAAGTTATGGGCACAAATTCAAGAGGCGTGGAATAGTTTGACTGAGGATTACACTAGAACAGTGTTCGTTTCGATTCCTAAAATTTTGGCCTTGGGATCAAAAAAGGGCTATCATAAAATACTGATTTTTTTTATAGTTTATTAGTTGATATTCAATTTGTTTTTTTGTTTTTTGTAAAAATTTAAATTTTTGAATTTCGCTTACTTAAAAACCTTTGTTTGTTTTTTTTTCAGCTAAAAAAATTATTTTAAAAAAGGCCGTGAACGTGACTGTGTACTTCAAATATATAATTATCAGGTGAAAGCCTGGTTTACGAAAAATCAATGTTTTTGGGCACGAATTTTTCAAATTTTCCCCAAAAAATTTTTGGCCCCAACTGTACATAAGGCTCACAGCCAAAATGATGCAGTTGCATTTAAAGTAATTTAAGTGCCAACTGAAACCCAAAAAAATATTTTTAATAAACCAAATTAAGTAAAAATAGCTAGTCACATGTTACTTGAAAAGTGATTTATACTTTTGGTACTCAGATGAAAAAATAACTGGAGAAAGCCAAATAAAGAGCTGAAAGAAAAAAACATCAAAAGCACTGTCAAACATGGCGGAGGAGGCGTTATGCTATGAGGCTGTAGGCCATCTGCTGGGGTAGGCAGTATCAATTTTTTTGAGGGTAACATGAACCAGTATATGTGTTTATATATTTTAAGGCAGTATCTTAGGACTAGTGCAGAAAACTTTAGACTTAATGAAACCTTTTTCTTTTACCACGACAATGATCCCAAACACACCTTTTACTTAGTTCGTGAATGGTTACTCTATAATTGCCCACATGTCATCAAAACACCTCCCCAATCTCCTGATTTAAATGTCATCAAAAATTTTTGAACACATTTAAAGAACAGAATACACAAATGTCAAATAAGTAATGAAAATAATTTACAAATAAAAATAACGGAAGAATGGAATATGATATCCCAAGAAAACACAAATAAATTGGTGGAATCAATGCCAGACGTCTTCAAGCGTTTATTGATAATGAAGGAGGGCCAACAAAGTACTAAAAGTTGTTTAGATGTCACTAAGTGGCCATATTGTTCATATTTTATCGTATTATTTATTTATGCATCATTTTGGCTGTGGGATCAAATAATGCTGACCAAATATTAAAGTACCGTAAATTTCTTGTTTATTAATTTATTGTCAAAATAAAGAATTGATGCTGGATACAATATTTAAGGTGTAGATGAATCGATGAAGATATGCCTCGTGTGTCTCGTGGTCATCTGTAATTACTTTTTTAAAAATTTTACTGTTTTCTTTGTATTTTTAATATTTAAATTTTTATTTATGTTAATGTATTTTGCGTTTTACATTTGAATGAAAATTCAAGTCATGTATAAATAACCCCATTTGAAATTTGAAAAATCTAAATTTTCTATCGGATAGAAAGGAACAAGTTACTGGCTAAAAAAATCGGTAAGTTCACGGATCTATCAATCGTGTTGTCCATTGTTAGCTCAGTAGCGACTGTATTGTATATTGTTGAATAATTATTACTTTATAAACTGTGTAAGACTTTCGCGCCATCATCAGAAAACTACTGTTTTTTTTTGGGGTTTTTAGGCCGTCGTCGGTGATTTGGTCTTCTTGACGCTTCGCCAGCACGGAGTGAATGGCATCTTGAAGGTAAGCTCTCGGTTGATTACTTACTACTGAACCCTGGCGTGAACGTAGTGCATTTAAAAGGTAAAAAAACGTAAATATCTGATATTACGCATTTTCTCGATTTTTTGCTGTTTGACCCCAATTTTGGCTTCAGATTCGTGTTCAGAGGAAAAAATACGCCAGAAAATCTTAGTACAACACCCAGCACATACTGCTTTTTTTGTGACCCTGTATAATCCTTGTTAACACTTTTAAAATAATTTTATTAATTTATATCAATGCAAATCTATTGTTTGCAGCTATTTGTTTTTAACTTGCTGTAATTTATTGACATCATACAAGTTTTGTGGGCTATTTTATAGGACAAATAAATATTTGTTTTATTTGAGTTATTAGTGCCTGTGTTAATAGTATTTTTGTCTTTTTAAGTAAAATAAGTCCAGTCAATAATGTCCCAGTCTTTCGCTTACTATTGAAAAACAAAGTCAAATTTTAATGGTATTTGTTCGCAACATTTAGGTACGATTTTATGGCATACCTAAATTTTTACTGATTTTAATTTTTAATGTAAAATTCTAAATTATGGCGACTTTTTTAATTATCGCCGACTACAGTATTTTATGACAAAAAAAAATACATCTATAATTATATTGCCTATGTTCATATTAATATATAAAGTAATGTAAGATAAATAATCCTTGTTAACACATTTACAATCAATTTTATTAATGAATACCGATGCAAATACATTGTTTGCAGCTATTTGTTTTTCATTCGCTGTAATTTATTAACGGCATAGCAAGACAATATGCTTTTCAATAATCAATAAAACAATTAAATGCAGCAATTTTTCACAAATAAAGCAGACTGGAAGTAATTAATTTATAATTAGTAAAGTACAAATTGATTACATATTGATTAGGGAACTATTCCTTAAGCACGCAATTCAAAAAGGTGTCCTTCAACATCTCTAACTTACCATAAAGTCACAGGTGTTAAGGCAACTTATAAATGTTAGTTACTTTTGTTAATTAAACAAAACATTGCTGATTCTAAATAAATATTTTTTATTTATCTTTTATTCCTAATAGATACCTTATCCCTTTCTGGAAAGCGGTGTGGTAAAAATTTTTAAACTTGATGTCTTCCTTCCGAGGAGTTATTCAAATATCAATATTACTTTAGCCTTAAGAAGAATGCTACCCCTTATTGTTTTGTGTGTAAAAAAGGGGTTTAACGAGAAAATAATACAAGATATGACCAGACTTCTATGTGATAGAAGTCTGGTCATATCAATACCATCAATAAATGTTTACACCCAATTTTATTCGTATATTTAACACACCAATTGGTTATAAATTTCTCCAATATTATCTCGACCATTTTGCTTTGGTTCACTGCTAATAGACAGCTCGACATGTTTCCTTACAATATGACTTTTCACTTTTTTATTAAATCTCTCTTACAATCACATATCCTGTCGTCATTTGCATACAATGAAAGACGCTTCACCTTGATCTCAAAACACATATCTCCCAAAATATTGGTGTCATTAGCCGTTAATCACGGCAATTTGACCAAAAACTGAGTCTATAAATGATAATCATGCTGTTGAAACATATATTTAGTGTTATTGGAATTGCTAAAATCCTTTAGAAAATACTTTGTAACTTTACTTATGGGAATGAAGAAAAAAACTTCGGTAATAAGACTCAGAAATTAAAATACAATTCATAAAATTGCACATTTTTTTAATGAAGATATTTCTTTCGTCGAATTGGGGAAAGGTTTGCCATAAAAGCAAGTATTTTTTTGCTATTAATATTTAGCTAGACGTCTCTGAATTCATTGAATTTTGCTAAACATTATTCAAGGGTCCTTATTCTTGAATCCATAAAGAGTCATGTTATATTGTGTACTTTAATTCACTTCTTGTCTTTTTAATAACAGACTTAAATCTTAAAAAAGCGCAATGATGCTTTTTTTATAAAAAATTTCTTTATATTGAATTATTAAGAAAGAATATGACAAAAAGGAATATAACCAAAAACACTATCAATACTAAATAATATTTGGTACTACAATTTTTACAGTGAGTAAATTATTGAAAGAACGGTAACTACTATTTTGGGCAAAAAAAGAAGAAAAAATTAGAAAACCAAATGTAGTTTGGGTACAGATAGATAAGTTGCTTATTAAAAATTAATTGGATTTGTTTTGACAAAATTGCGACATATTTTTTTTTAACAAAATTATAAAAAAAATTAAACCAAGTCTAAAAAAAAAACATATTAAGCTTTAAAGAAATATTTGATGCCAACAGATAATAAATAACACTTTTTTATGGAACTTTATTAAAAATAATTATTTTCTATCTATAAAATTTAAAAATTAATTCATTTTATAAAGAAATAAATCTTTATATCTTTTCACGTTTTTTGTTACTATTATTTTAACAGATTAACTTTTCATACTCTATAAAAAAGTGTAATTTTCAAAAATAATATAAACGTATCTTTATTCTGGAGAAAAGCTAAATAATGTTTCCTTTAAGAAGCTAACTATATTTAAAAGATTTTTTTGGTGGTATAGGCAAACTAGTGGTATATCCAAACTTCGCTAGTTTGAGCAAAAGTTGAACTTTTAAAAATAATTTTTTAAAACTCTATTTTAAAAATACTATATTTGTTTCAAAGAAAAAAATAAGTAAATGCTGGTCATACTATGAAAATGATGTAAATGTTTTACGTGGACCCTCAGTTGGCGCCCTAATAGTATCATAAAAATGGGTCAAATCTGTTAATTTAATTTTGTTTTTAATAATGATCTTTTAAATAATAGAAGAGTATTACTTTATACTAATTTTTTAAGCGGAAGTTCCAAGCTTAAGGTCGTATTATTCTTGCAGAGATTAAATTTGGACATTGCTTAACATTATCATCTGCCTAGATATATTTTTTAACAATAGTATCTTTAAAAAGGAATCTATTTTTGGAGTTACAGAGGTCATAAAAAGGGGCTAACATAAAAACTTAAAATATATTGCCTGACACACTTTCACCTCAGAAAAGAGCATTTTTTCCAAAAAATTTTCTTTATACGTAATTATATAAAAAGGATAAAAAACCAAATCATTTTTTCCTGCATCTGTACGGAATGTAACAACTACTATATTTAAAATTATATTTGGTGTTCCATGAACTAAGTTATATATAAAGTTCCCATGCTAGTTGAGCAACAAGTTAAACTTTATACCAGTAAGAATTGCTACAAACTGTATTTTAAAATATATTTGTTTTAAAGAAAAGAAAAATATATTTAAGTAAATGCTGGTCATACTCCGAAAATGATGTAAATTTTCACGTTGGCCCTTGGTTGGGCGTCTTAATATTTCCATAAAATGGAGTTTATAAACTTTGTTTTAAATAATAATTAATAAATAATATGAGGATATTACTTTTGGACTAAGTCTTGGGGCAGAACTTCCAAGCTTGAGGTCGTAGTATTCCTGCATGGCTTTAATTTGGACATTGCTCAACATTAACAGCTGCTTAGTAGTAGTACAGTTTTTTATAACTATGGAAACTTTATAAATGATTTGATCTTTGGAGTTACTAAGGTTATAAAAAAGGGGCTAATATGAAAATTTTAAATATATTAGGTTGTACATTATTTTAATTGTCTTTGGGGTCAAGAAATTTTTTATTAAATTTATTATTTTTTAAAGAAATATTTTAGTAAATTTATTATTTCTGTTTTTTTTTAATAAACATACCTTTACAACTTTAATAATTTTAAGTAAATTTAAAAATGTCTGGTGGTAATAGCAAAATATTATCATAAGATACGCACCGAAAATTTCTGCCAAGTATAAAAAATACAACTTATTTGTGGGGAAAAATTGCTTTACACCAGAAATAGCTTCATTTGGCTTTGTAAAATGGTGACGACGCATTTATCTTTAAGTTCTGAAACAAAAAGAAGTAACGTGGTGATAGGTGGGCTCTAAGGTGGATGCTCGAATAATTTTACCTTCGACTGCTCTAAAAATCGATTTGTTTGCAGCGCCCTGTGGGACGAAGCATTGTCGTGGTGCAAAACTATGTTGTTCCTTGGACGCACTAATTGAGCTTTTTCCAACATTTAAGGCAAACCAAATGGTAGTATACCAAAAAGCATTAACTGTCCGTTGATCTTCCAATGAAACCGTTGTGATTAGCCCCCTTTTTCTGAAAGACACGCGATCATCTTTCTCCCAATAATGCGACTCTGTCTAACTTTAACTGAATTGGAGTCAGTTGTCAGTCAATCCATATTTTGTCACCAGTGATGATGTAGAGAGCATTTAATCTACCATTGTAGCATTTTATTAGAATTCCTGTGTACCATTTAACGCGATGTGCTTTTTGAGCTTCGGTTAAATTATGGGGAACACAACGACAACAAACTTGTCTAACTTCAAGATGATGGTGCAAGATCTTTTTAAATGCAGTCTTTTCGATCCCCCAAATACTCCAAATAATTTGATATGTTACACGATTGTCTTCTTCTATCATTTGTCGAATAGTAGCTATGTTTCTTTCGGTGACAGCAGAAATTGACCGCCCCTCAGGCAATTCGTCACTCAAGAAAACTTTGTTTAAACTTGTTGAAACAATTGTACACACTCCTCAAATTGGAGGCTTTATTACCAAAAGCTGCCCGAAGTCTTTCAGTGCACTGCTTTGTGCGCAGACTACTTTTAAAATCATAATAATTCATAGCGCGAAAGTTTTCGCGTGTTAGATAAATTTTAACTCTAACAAACAAATTCTAAAAATTAACGAAACATAATTGATGACAGGTACTGACTTGCAATTGCTTATGTCAAGACTTAAAAGAATGTAGATTTTGTTTTCAGCCTACTTCGTGTCATAGGTGTCTTGAGTACATTAGTTTGCAGAAATTTTCGGGGGTAATACGACGAGTGCTTAAAAATTACCGATAATTTTCATGAAAGCTTGTTATTTATAATTCATAATTCATAATTTTAATTCATAATTTATTCATAATTTTACATATTTTATATATATATTACAATTTAGTTTTAGTACTAATTCTATGGTAAAACCAATAATTCCACAGTTTTTAAGAACGAATGGAATTTGTATAACAAGCTTAAATGAAAATTATCTGGTTAATTTTTTTTGAACGAGCGTATTTAGGAGAATATTTCTAGAATGGAGAAATATGGAAAAATTTAAAACTATTAAAATGGTTTTTTTGTCATAAAATTTTAATTTCATGCAACAAATTAAACCAGTGGCGGCCGGTCTTAAAGGGGGGGGGAACGGGCCCCCCCTGTTTTTAAAAAATTATTTAATTCTAATTTTATATTTTTTGTAATATTTATTTTCATTCCCAGTTTATGTCTATTGCCACGAAGTATACCAAAAGTTACTTCCTACACGCCACCCGGGGGATCGAGAATTAACGCACTCAAAACTAATTTTCGAAACTGAATTGTGCTCTTTCGAGCCCATAATCGCGAAGCATCGGACATCCTCGGCGTTCGCAATTTTTAGCAGAATGATGGGCACAAATTTGCGTGTCTCCAACTCCAACTACGAAAACTCCAGTAAAAGCGGTTTTGATTTTTGTGGTTTGCGCGCGGAAATGCATTAAAATAATAATTTTATGAAGCTTAATTATTGGTGAATGTTTAAGTATTTCTTATAATGGAATCCGAAATAAATTCGGTTCGCTCCCTCTTAGAGAACGGTCCCTTGACGTTTGAACAGAAAGTTTTAGTTAAACAGAATTGATCTACCCCAATTTAAATAAAAATTTCAAGTTAAAAATAAAACGAACATATAATAGGGTGTTCAAAAAAAATATTTACATAAATATAAGTGGATTTGTGGTTGTCCAGTCACAAATAATTTGTTTTTTTGTGTGCATATTTTTTTAGGAACGAAATTACAGCTTGGACTCGATGTGACATTTAAATTAAAAACTGAACTAACAGCCATTTATGACAGGGACGATATGCGCAGGATTGAAGGAGTTTTGCCCCTTTTAATGTTCTTATCCGACAATAATTTTAAAAACTGTGTTTACAGAAATTAAAACTCGCAGATATTATTTGTAAACACCAATGTCAAAAGTGAATGCGAAAGATGTTTTTCAACATTAAATCGCAAAAAAACTTTTTTGAGAAATACGATGCTGCAAGCAATGCCTCCTGTTTTATCAATTAAAAAAAAAATTATACAATTATCCCTGACTTTGATAATAAAGTGACTGATTCGTTTTCTAAAAAAAAGGGCCCTTAAGAATGAACTTTACATTTAAATAAGGTTAATCAACTTTTTTCTATTATTTTTTTTGTCCCCCCCCAATAATAAATCTTACGAGCCGCCACTGATTAAAACTATTTATAACTGAAACCGTTTTTTTAATTATTTTATCTATTTATTCATCATGTACGTGACAAAACTGACTCATTTTGACTGATTTTTATGTTTTTAATTGACAATACAAACAAACAGGTTCGATTGTTCTGTGTTTGTAAGTAAGTGGAAATATTACGTTGTCCAGGCAACGTGAAATGTTCGCTGAAATTTTTTGATTTTTAAAGTGTCTTATGGGAAAATTTATACATGAGTGAAATATTTGGTGTGATCTACGTATTACTATAACATTATTTATCATCAAACCACTAAAAAATCTTTACTACCCTTGTGAAGCTGGGTAAATTATTACCCTATCCCTAATCAAACAGTTTTATCAGGTCCGTCCCTAAGGATAAATTATGTTAATTACCTACCTCTAATGGCTCTTCCAACTTTTAGAAGGAAAATAAATTTATTTAGGGCTTCGTCTGATCCGTGTTAAATTTCATTTCCTTTTTTATTTTCCATTATCGGGTTTTGGGATTCTTCTTCCTGTTACAACATTAAGTTGCTAAAAATAACTTAGGAAACAAAATGAAGTTAAAGTTTTTGCTAAAGTAAAAGCTTGAAAAACTTCTCCGATGGAGTTTGGGCAAAACAAAGATATATTTTATAGTGTTATATTTAAAATATAATAAAGGATTTTTGTTTATATAACTGTTAAAGTATAATTTACCTTTTAAAGTTTAAGAAGATGGAAAATTAAAAAAAAATGCTATTATGATCAAAGCCGTAGCCAGGAAAAATTTTTTGGGGGGGGGTTAGACTTTTGTGTCAGACACGTCAATTTTGATTTCTAGGGGGACGTTTTTTTATCTACAGCCGTACCATACAGGGTGGTTCAAAAATAAGATATTGCATGACACTTAAGTTTTTTAAATGAAAACCCCCATTTTTAAAATTTTAGAATCTCTATGACGTTTTTAGTAACTTTTGTTAATAAAGTTTATACCTATATTTAATCGTTGTGAAGCTATTTAATTGTATATTAAAATTTGACCAACTTAACTCAATATTGATAATAATCGATTGCACGGCAAAATATAATAATCATGGATGCCATCAAGAACATTTAGCATCAGTCAGTGTCACCGTATGTCATAGGAAAACTTTGTCTTTGATTTCAAATTGTTAACTAACCTAGAGTGATAAATATTGAACAATGATTTATTCAGTTCAAGAAGGGGTAAAAATATTAAAACTGTATTACCAAAAGTATGTGGTTAATTAATGAGAAAATTTGAAGAAACTGGATCTGTGTCTAATATTCGCCGTTATCGCCATTAAAAAAATCGATTAGTTAGAAATGAAGTCGCAGAAATACCAGTGTTGGAACGCGTAGTACTTGACAACACCCAAAGCACTTGTGGACAGGCAATTAATTAGAATGAAGACGATTTTAATAGAAGGTTGGAGTTTTGCGAATTAATGTCCCAACTTTTAATCAACAAAGCAAATCTGTTATTTAATATTTGTTTCTCGGATGAGTGTACGTTCTATTTACATGGTGCGGTAAATAGACATAATTGTCGATATTGAAGTGACTTGAATCTACATTTGTTTCGAGAGGTACACCCGCAATATCCTGAAAAAATAAATGTGTGGGCCGGCATTTTCGTAAATCATTTGTAGGACCTTTCCTTATTCCTAGAATTTTGACGGGCAAGACGTACTTGGACATGTTAGAAAATACAATAGAGCCACGAATTACCGAAATAATAAAAAATGACGTTAATTATAATGAAAATGATATTCATTTTCAACAAGATGGTGCACCACCGCACTATGTAGCTTCAGTACGACAGTTTTTCGACACCCATTTCCCGAATCAGTGGATCGACAGACGAGGCCCCATTGAGTTGCCGCCGAGATCTCCGGACGTAAGTCCTTTAGATTATCTTCTTTGGGGGTATTTAAAAAGTAAAGTTTTTAGTACGAAGCCAGCTTTCATTCAAGATCTTCGGGAGCGGATTACGGCTGAACGTAGACAAATAACTCCATACATGCTTGAAAATGTGAGAAATAGATTCGAAGAAAATCTTTATTATTGCATAGAGGTAAATTGACACCACTTTTAGCACTTATTACCACATTGACCTACTTCTTTATAGAAAATTAATTTTACTTTACCTTTAATTTGCGTATGACTGTAAGTTTCTTTTTGTTTTTTTCATACTCGGAGAGTTGTTTTTAATTTTAAAGTAAAGTCTCGTTACTATGGAAACTATTTGATTATTATTTTTACGATATATTTCCTTATTATCACTAATTCTAGAATTTTATTATAAACTCAAATAGCTTCAGGACGATTGAAGATAGGTATAAATTTTACTAACACAAGGTACTAAAAACTTTAAGGAGAATCTAAAATTTTTTAAAAAACTGGGATTTTTATTTAAAAATCTAAAGCAGAGGTTCTCAAACTTATTTCGTCCAACGCCCACTTTGAAAATCAGTTATTTTGTAGCGCCCCCCATTTTTTTACTTTAAAAATCCCAATAAGGTATTAGTCTCGCCGAAATTTAATTAAACCCATATTTTAAACGAGATTTTTCTTACCAGAGAGAGGAATAATATTGCATCTTTACAATATTAGGAGTATCTTTAGTTTAAAATAAACAATATTCAACATTGAGCAATAATAATACAACTTTACAATGAGTATCGGGGTAGCGGGCGGAGTGGCGGGATGGCGAGCAAGTGCGATGCGTGCGTGCGGCGGAACGTCACGTCAGTCGCCGGCCGGTCGCGAGCCGCGGCTGTGTATTTGGAATTTGTTCCTCCCCGTACCTGCATTCCGCAAACACGGACCGCACGAAAATCGTACAATATTTGTTCGCGCCAAAGGTGAATTATAATTGAACCTTTTCAATTTTATTTTTTCTTTATTTTCACTAGTTATTAAGTACATAAAAAAAGTCCCGCGTTTGGCAAGTGCTCAGCTTGGCCGCAACAATAGAATTTTTAAAACACGTGTCTTCGGAGGTGAAGACCTCACCTGCGACACTTTAAGACACGAATATTTTTCAGTGTTTGGTACCTATTACCTAATATCTTAAGATATAAATAGCATTGTGAACGCATTAAAAATATTAAATATTTTATATATTTTTAGTTTAAATTTATAAAATAGGACCCATCGCCCCCCTTAAATCACATCAGCGCCCCCCAATTTTTTCTGGGCCCCTTACCGCCCCCCTCTAAGCCTCCAACGCCCACAAGGGGGCGTTATCGCCCACTTTGAGAAAGACTGATCTAAAGTATAACGCAATATCTTCTTTTTGAACCAGCCTGTATTGTACGGCTATAGATGAAGAGACTAGAATTCAAAATTGACGTGTCTGAGCGTTTTTCCCCTAATATACCAGGAGAGTCATAAATAGGGGTGCGACCTTTTTGTTGAGCCACCCTGTACAATACTAAAAGATAATGCAACTCAGATTGTAAAACCTCGGTCCTTACGCTGCAACCTACGATACTCTCGAACTAAAACTGAACATCGCTGTCCGCGCGCGTTTTTTACTAAATAGGTACAGACAAAATTAAATTGGTAAGCTGGTTTACTAGGTGTTTTGTTTTCCCCCTCAAGACCTAGCATTACCAAAATTATTCACTATAGTAGTAGTATTTTGTATTTATAGTTTTTTTCTTTTAAACTGGGGTGTTCTGACCCCCCCACTCTTATCTGCTACGGCCTTGATTATGATGTTATTATTCATACATGATAGATATCGACAATATTAATAAGGCAAAATTTGATTCTTAATATCTCATTTAACATACGATAAAAGAATTTCGTTTTTTTTAATTAGATAAAAGACACTTTTATTTAACCCATATATTTTAGTTTTATTTAATTCTTAAAAAAAGCCGTTTTACTAATGAACTACCTTAAATACAATTTTGTTAATAAAAAAATCTGCAATTTCTTGCAACAAGAACATTTCATTTTCCTAAATTATTTTGCTCAACATTTTTGTTTTTTTTTGTGCCCCAACTGGTAATTAACGTCCTTTTACGTTTCACACACTTTGTCAAAATCAAAACTTTTTCGTATTAACTGTAATATCAAATATTATTTAGTAATGGCATTGTCTTCGGTAATATTCTTTTTTCTTCTTAATCGAAAACAATTGTAGTAATAATATTCGTTCTACTCGTTACACTGGTGAAGTCAGACAAGTGCCAAGGTACAGAGAAGTACAATTTTTTTTTATACTTAAAAATTTTACAGAATAATTAAATACGTATTTTACAAATTTAAGTTAGTTGTAAACCTGACTGTCAAACAAATTACAACAATACTTTTTAAACTCTAAAAATTTTGAATAAAATTGCAGAAAGAAACATTTCAAGTAAAAAATCTTTTAAGCTGTAAAAACATCTTTGCTTTTTCGTCATTTTTTTTTTTAATATGGACTTACAAATAATTGGAACAAAATTATAAGCTCAATGGACATAACATTTTATAGAAAATATAAATTACTGGAGTCAAAACAGTCTTTTTGGCATCAAAGTGATGAATAGTTATATAAAATAGAACCAAGCCACACATCGTGTCCCTACTATTATCTGCGGTAAAGAAATTGCCCTTGAATAAACTCAAAAATAACATAGTTATCGGATCAAGGCCAATTTGGGATTTGGCTTTTTAATCATATCTACCAAGGCTTATTTTGTGTAACGATAAATATGTTTCATAAATATTAACATTCTATTATTTCAGAATTAAGCCGGAAATAACTACAACTCATTGATAAAGTTTTTTTTGTACTAACTTTTTTTAATTGATGTTCGCAAGAAACTGGCAATATTTTTGGTAATTGTTTATATTCGCGGCCTTACCTATTTTTGGCCATAAAAAAATTGAAAAATAGAGATATTGACATGTTGTTTTTTAATTTTGTTCTATTGTACGGTGGATTTACGTATCTTTTAAGAAAAATAAAAACAAAATCGGTGTTTTATTTTGAAAATAAAAAAATTGATGTTTTTAAAGTTTTTTATCGATAAAATTCCTCCATTTAAGTTAAGCAATTTTTACTGATTTGTTTCATATTTAACGTGTAAAGACGATTTTTAATCGAAAAATTAGCTTTTTAATTTTTTTAATATCCTATTTTTAATGAATTTTAGGAATAAAAATATTTGACAATTGAAAAAAAAATAATCATGTTGATTTTACATCTCAAAAAAGTGAGGCCACAATTCTACACAATTACCAAAATTTTTCTCATAAAATGGAATTTGGTATTTAAGAGTGCATTTACGCTACCTTGGGGGTCGGGCGAAAGGTGCCAAAGACAGTGGGCAGAACTAAAAAACGCCCACTACCACAATTTTCGTATAGCCGCATTAAAAATATTTATTTTATTTAGGTTCTTCCAGAAGGTGGTAGAAGAGCTTTCCTCGCCTGAGGCGGTACCAACCCACTTCCCCTTTTAAAAGGACTCGTAAGTCTGGGTTTTCGGGGTTCTGGGCGGTGAGACAGTTTTCCTTCTTCCTCTTCCTTCTTCCTCTTCTTTCTTTTTCTTTCTCTCTCTTTTTTCCCTCTACTAAAATTTGGAAATAATGAGATGGCATCCCCGAACGTAAGTTACCCGAGGTGAAATACCCCTCCATTCGGTTCTCCGGGAAAGGGGGGGTACATTTGGGGCCACCATCGAAAAGTATAATATCCTTCACGAATATGTGGGCTTAACTCCAACGTAAACTCTGTTCCCCATTATCTTCAATCCCCCAAACCCCACATACTATTTCTCACCGAAACCCAAGTAAGTCCCAAAACAGCAACCAACCCCCTTTCTTTTCCCAGGTTATGAACTCATTTCATCTTTTCGACCCCATGGCGGCGTTTGTGCTTACGTTCGCAATGACCTGGCTTGTGCTAGGGTTTCTAACCTCGAATCGGGTAGGCCTGATATTCTTTGGCTTAAACTTTCTTTCAGATCTTCTACCAAATTTATCTGCTGTATATACCGGTCCCCGTCCGACAATTCCTACAACGAGCTCTTTGTTTCCTTTCAATAAAGATCGACAATATTATTTCCCAGTTTCCATTGGCGAAGTAATCGTCTCGGGGATTTTAATGTTCATAATAAGGATTGGCTAGGATCCAAAAAAACTGATACACAAGGCAGAGCAGCAGAAAATTTCGCAATAAACAACTCGCTCACCAATCTAATTATGGAACCTACCTACTTTCCTAGGGTTCTCCACCCATAATTCAAACCCCTAGATCTCCTCTTACTTCCACCCCCGAACTCTATCAAGCATAAAACTGCTACCCTTGGTCGCTCTGACCATGGTTTGGTCACCGTATCTTACTCCACTCATTTTGAGGCAACTGAAAGCATGCCGCCACGAACCGTCTGGCACTACAATTTCGCCGACTGGGATGGTCTGAGAGATTTCTTTGCCAGCTACCCTTGGGATCCTACTCTTTTCTACTTTCGATCCTTCCGAAATTTGTAAACAAATTACCGGAACAATTCAACTAGGCATTGAGACCCATATTCCCCCCACTAAAAAAAACCCCCTTTAAATCACAAACCGTGGTTTTCTAAATCCCGTGACAAAAAAGAAATTTTAAAAATTCAAGCCCACAAAAAGTTTCTTCAAACCGGGCGAAAATCGACAGGCTAGCATCGAAGCGAGAAATCAGTATAATCAGACCATCTCCGAAGCAAAAAAACCCTTTAACAATCGAATAAAAATAAGTTCTCTCTTGCTCAAATGGCAGTAAAGCTTTCTGGTCCTTTGCCAAAAAATTTGTCAGAACTTTTGCACCCAAAATTTTTTTCACCCCTAATCTCTAAGATGGAATTGTCTCTACCTCCAAGGAAAGCCGAACTACTTGCCAAACAATTTGCTCCAATTCTACGCCGGAATCCTCCTACTAATCTTCCCTTCCCAAAGTTGTCCCTGTTTCTCATAAAATGTTCGATATAATTTTTAAAATCAAACAGATCAAGCGTATTCTTTCTTCTCTTAATACTAAAAATCGTCTGGGCTGGATGGCATACCAGCAATCGTCTTAAAAAAAGTGCTCCCGAGCTGCACCCCTTAACTCGCCTCTTTCGAATCTCTTACGACACGGGCATTTTCCCGGAGGTTGGAAAGCTCACGTGTGCAACCTGTCCCAAAAAGGATCCAAAAATCTCCTTCCCTATAGACCTATATCTCTTCTTTCAGTTGTTGCAAAGTAATGGAAAAAATTTTTAATTCCCAAATCTTAAAATTCTGGGAAAAAAATAATCTTACATGATAGACAATATGGATTCCGTCACAGTAGATCCACAGCTGATCTTCTTTCCTTTGTCTCACACAACTGGAAAAAGTCCTTGAGTTTCTTGGTGAATCCCAGATCGTGCTCTTGAATATCCAAAGCTTTCGATCAGGTCTGGCATGTGGGGTTTTAACAAACTTCCTTCTTACGGTCTTCCACCAAAGCTTTGCTCTTGGTTTTTCAGTTTCCTTTCTAATCGACGTATATCAGTTAGGGGTGGGTTCATTCCTCCACCCAAAATTAATGCTGGGTGCCCCAGGGCTCGTGCTGGCACCCACGCTGTTTCTTCTACACATTAACGATCTTCTCTCTTCCACAATCAACCCCATTCATGTTTTGCTGACGATAGTACCTCCACTCAAGTATTCAATTTCTTAAGCCACCGTGTAATTTTCGAAAACAAGCGCAGGTCAATGCGATATCTTTCACAAGACCTCAAATTTTATTTTTGATTGGGGCGCCAAAAATCTTGTTCAGTTTAATGCCTCGAAAACACAGTCATTTTCCCCTGCCCGGAAAAAGTCTGCAAATGCTCACCTTACATATGAGGGGCCCAAGTTCTGCAGAACAAAGAGTCGTTTAATCTTGTGGCGTTATTTTTTGGGGAATAATCAACTGGCACAAACACATTTTTTTCATAGTTTCGGCAGCTTAAAAAAAGTTTGGGAAATTCTCTTCCGAGCCAGAAAATTTTTTCTCTTCTTCCAATTTGTAACTCTGTTTTATCCCAAATCAGACCCTCTTTAAATATTGTTCATGTCGGGGGAATGGCGTCCCCTACAACACTTAGTATTCTGGACTCCATTTAAAGAAAACCGTTCGTCTTATTAATGATCCAACGCTCACAAAAGGGCTTCCTCTTCTTGCCCACCGTCGAGCTTGTCGCTCTTCTATAGGTTTTTTCCCACGGCTTCTGCTCAGAGGAGTTGGCCAGTATAATTCCTTCTCTGGGAGCTCCCAAAAAAGCATTGCAACTTTTATCACCCTTTTTACAGTTCAGTTAGAGGCCCCGAATTTCCCCCCGTTTCTTGTTCCTTCACCCCCTAGATTGTCAAGACTATGGAACCTGCTGCCCGCAGAAGTTTTTCCTTCTCCTCCCAATCACCACACTGAAGACACCCACGGTACGTTAGTACTTAGGCATAAACCTTCGTGGACTGTCACAAGAAAAAAAAAAAAAAAAAAAAATTCGGTGTATCGATGCGATGTTGTTTCCGATTGCAAGCCTACAGGAGATAACTTTTTTCGGTAATTTTTTTCACTTAAATGACATAAATTATACACCATTTTAAAGGTAAGGAAATAATCTATGCCTCTGCTGTAGCGGATTTTTGAAATATGAGTTAAGAAAAAATAGTATCTAAACATAACCGATTTTAGGGTGACTTTCACTCAAGGAAATATTAAAAACGAAATCCAAATTTAAAAAACTATTACAGCAGAAGCCTAGATTTAAGTGTTGGCTTACATATAGTTTTTGAAAATAATAGATAACTTATACCGTTTTTGAGAAAAACGTTATGCCCTGAACCCCAAATTGGGTCCAATTTTCGCGGCGCGAATGGACTCTTAAAGCAAATTAGAAACCACGCAGTATATTGTAATATATTAGTATTACCCTCCGGCTAGACCTTGACTTTTATGTTTAGGGGTCCTTTGGGG
This sequence comes from Listronotus oregonensis, assembly GCA_019359885.1. NCBI lineage: Eukaryota > Metazoa > Arthropoda > Insecta > Coleoptera > Curculionidae > Listronotus > Listronotus oregonensis. The sequence goes on from JAHBCN010006827.1 coordinate 40,893, forward strand.
ATAATTACACAAATTTTCAAAATGCCTTAAGAACCTACTCAAAATTGTTCACCAGCTCTCGGACTATATTGTAATATTATCTGTAATAAAGTGTATCGCCCTTGGAAGGTACCAAAAATATGCCTCTTATCAGTTAAACGCAATTTTGGGATTTACTTTTATCGTTTTACCAATAACATTTAGTTAAGGTCATTTTGTGTAAAGATAAAAACGTGGTTATAAGTATTTAATTACTTACAATTTAACAATATATATTACCAAAGACAATTGTAGTTAGTGATAACTACAATTGTCTTTGATATTACTATATTAATATTTTATTAATTTTACAAGTAAAACCGCATATATGTAATACACATAAAAGACGTAAATCAGCGATATTTGTCAACCCTTTTTCTGTAATCTGGAACCCCATTAGGCAACTAACAATTTTAGTTACGTTTTGAAATTGAATTCAATTCTTTTTGTTCCTGATTTAATAAAAAAAATAACTTAAAATTAAAAAAAAAACAATTTGCAATACCTTTTTTCCTTATTAGTGTCATTTTGGACTTCAGAATTTTAAAATTTATTAATCAATTTGCCACAAGCACATTTTACAAAACTTTACTTTAAAATGCATAATAAGAAGTAAGAATGGAAATTTTTTTTAGACTTCAGCAAAGATAATACTACTACGGATAAGATGAACCATTCAATGCTATATTTTTGATACCCCTAATGGACTTTGGCTAACGCGAGCCGATGTCCATCGAAATTTTCGCGCTATCCTTGAACGAAAGTTAAACAGTGTTGCCGGCAGAACCGCTATTGGCGTGATTGAAACGCGACTAGAAAAACACAATCCGTTTAGCCGCCCGCTTTCGCTACTTCGTGTTCCGAATAAGGTACAAGCGACATTGGCAATGTCGCACGGTTTTTCAGCTAGGGCAGGGGTTACCGACTCATTTATTCGCATTTACGGAAGCATTGATATCTTCGAACTGATTCAAAACGCCCCATTTAAATGAACCATCTATTCGTAGTAGTATTATCTTTGACTTCAGTCACAATTAAAACCAGCCTATTTTATTATCTTGGCAGTCCTCGGAGGCTTAGGGTTTAAGAATTATCGTAACATGGGTGTCTTAAGTGTGGTAAGAGGAGGTTTATTCACACGGGATTTAAATATTTAAGAGATTTAAAGGAGCAGCGAAAACCTCTGCGGGCAGTAGGTTTCTATATGGAAAGACCAATAAGTTAAAAAATCATTTTTTTTATGTTTCGATAGTATAAATATTCAAAAATAGCTTTTAAAAAGATTTTTCGAAACTTAAATTATTTTAAAAGTTATAGCTACAGTTATTGTTCGGCGCAATGAAGCTAGAATCGAAAGTTTTGAGTTTCGAGCTTCAAGTGCTTCAAAAGATGAAAGAAGTGCTCGTCTTTTGGAAAAAAATTCGTTAAATATTCAATTTGAGGTAGAAGAAGGACCAATATGTGCAGTCGGAATCGCTTATTAAAGAAATAAAGAAAGTAATTTTATGTACTGTTTTATCTGTTAGACTGCCTAAAACTTAACTTAAAATTTTAAACGGGTTTTTCTCAACACTACTTTTTTAAAAACGTTTGTCACAAAATCCCAAGTTCTATTTGACCGATTTTTTTAATAGTTGGCATATTATACATTCTTTTATGACGGGAACCACCAAAAAATTTAAATTTTTAATTTTTAGTATTTTAAAAAATTCTGAAAAGTTAAAAAATTACTAAAAAAAAAAATCTGCCTTTTTTTGAGAAACCGCCTTTTTGCGAGTTTTTTTTAATTTTACCTGGTTTGATATTTGTCCTGATAAGGAATCTACCTTTTTTTTATTTTTTTGATGACCAGAAGAGGGGAAATCGTGACAAGATGGACACACTTTTTCCCCCTCTACTTTGCAGCGTATAACTTTGCAAAATATGAATTTTTGTGAATTCTTAAAATATAAATAAATATATGATCAGGGCCATACTAAGGAAGGAGGAATTTTTAAACTACGACCGTCACATGAGTAAACGAACGTTTTTAAAGATCTCTGCAAATACCTGCATTTTTTAACATGGATTTAATTTAAATTCTTTGTAAAACCGCCTTAAAATAAAATATTTATTTTCAAAAAGAATTTCTTTAAATAAAAGAAAGCGCTAAAGTGCTGACTATTTGACCGGATCAGGGTATTCCTGGATATTTCGGCACCTTAAATCCGAATTTGGGATCAGTTTTTCCCCATCACGTCAGAAAAACGAGAGTTTAAGGTTATTAAGAGGCTAAAATAGTGATACTTTTAAAAGCGGTCAGTTAAAACGCCCATGGCGCCTATCGCACCTCCAGGCAGGCCCTGGGCTGGTGCTGGGCGTGATTCAGAGCATCTTTTCAATGTCCAAAAAGTACTCAGAAACTACACAGGTACCCATCAAGTTAGTAGGTTGCTCGAGAAGTTGTACCAGAGACGCTTTCAAAAATATCACCATTTGACCTCTAAATGACCTTACACTTTGATAATAATTATTATAATTAGTACCTATAGTTATATGTGGAAGGGGATCTTAATTTTACAAAATAATTTTATTTATATCCGCAATGAAATATTAAAAAATCTTATTAAAAAATCTTATTTAAGAATTTCAATGCTAAGGCCCTAGGGCGCTAATGTGTTTATAGCCCAGAGCTCCAAAATTGATTAGTATGGCCCTGTAAATGATAAAAAAATTAATTGCCAAAATATTAAGTCATTGTTTTTTATGCTGTCAACAAACGCCCGAAATTCGGGCTTCCAGACACGAATACTTTCTTAAAAAAAAAACAAAAGAAGGATTTATTACTTTTTTTTAATATAATCAAATTCCTTAATTAGGTCTTAGTCTTATTTTATAAAAAGGTCTAAAAATAATTCTTTACTGGTTAATATTCATATCAGTTAACCTGCATAGCTAAAGTTAGTATCAATAAACCAAAAACCGTATTATATTTGTATTTTTATTTATAATATTTAATACTGTTTAAAGTTTTCAATAAAAATATTTGCATAATTGTCTTTGCTCTTTAGAATAAAAATAATTTCTGTATTAACTTAAAAACTCCTTTCCCAACTACCTACTTTATTTTTTTATTTAGAAACAAAGAACGACTCCTTATTACTGAAAAAAAAAAAAATTAAAAATTAAATTTAACCATAATAAGTACAAAACCAAGAAAATATATTTTTTCAATAAATTTTGAATTAAAATTTATTGTCACTTTTTTTTTTCTTTCCTCTGGAAAATTTAAATTTTGAAATATGACAGTGTTTTTGCGGAGGTTCAATATTTTTATTTATACATTTAACTTTAGATAGCAACAGTTGTTTATAGAAAGAAATCTATTTTAATATAATAATACCTAATTTTAATTCCGTATTAAGACAAACAAAAATTAATCATTAATAATATTTATAAATGTCTTTACATTGTTGTGTATGTGTGTAAGTCATTTTAAAGTCAATCAATAAGAAAAACATGCTTACTTAAACACCTGACTCTATTAAATGTGAGTATTTATTATATCAATTTATTTAAACTAAACATTTAAATATCGTTCAAATTTACGAGTCCTTCGTCATGTTTATATCAGCATCATCAAAATTCGCGTGCAAATGTTGTGTAAAGGGTTTTGATACAACATTAAAACTACTGTTCAAATATAGAGTGATCAAAAAATATATAATTTTTTAAAGAATATAAAGAAGTAATTAAGAGAAATACCTTAAAATAAACCATGGCTTTACTATTTTTTATTTTAATAAATTAGCTTGGAATAATTTATAATTAATATAAATATACCAAAAACCAACGAGCATTGTGTCGACTGGGCTAAAGCGTATATCAGTAATTTAAAAAAAATACTTCTAAACTAATTAGCCTCTTTTAAATTTCTTACGATACCGGCTTTTCTTGGAAGAGCTAAAAAATCACTCGGGTCTAATCTATTTTCAAAAAAGGGTGTAACTCTTTTTACTAATTATAATAATTATAGACTTTTCCTAGTTAGTTGCAAATGAATGGAAAATTTCATTATTTCAACAATTTTTAAATTATTTGGAAAAACACAAAATAATACATAACTTCTCAAAAGAGGTCAAGTATCTAGGAGTCATTTTTGACCAAAAGATGAACTGGGGACCACACCTCAACAAAGTTGTTCAGAAGGCAAAAATCGCCCTCGGGAGATGTCGCAGGCTTTGTGGAAAAAGCTGGGGACTTAACCCAAAGATGAATCTGTGGTTGTATAAAATGGTAATAAGATCCATGATAACCTACGGCTCAGTTGCCTGGGGGGCAAGGGTCACGCAGACCGCATGCGTATGCATCACGGGAGCTATGAGAACAACCCCAACCGCAGCCCTGGAAGTGCTGCTAAACCTGCCGCCACTCCACATTTACATACAGGGAGAAGAAGGGGTATCTATAGACTCAAACGAGCAAAGCCCCAAATTTTAGGACTCAAAGGATCTCAAGATGGAAAAGAGGGGGGGCCAAGAGGCAGCTCATTGTTTGAGATGCCCTCGGAAATCAACCACTCCATCTTAACAGACACTTTCGGATTGTAAAGATGGAGGACTGGAAGGAGGCCCCCCCAATCAAAGCCGATATATCTGGTATGGGTAAGACCAACAAGGGAGTAGGGCTGGCGGAGACAAGCCTAGAAAAAATAACCTAAGTCTTGGTAGCACGCCACGGTTTTCCAAGCGGAAATCCAGCAAAATTGTGCCGTGCTGATTAAAAAAAAAAGGGGAAATAAAGGAAAAAAACATCGTCATTTACTAGAAACCAAGGGCCAAAAGCCATCGTTCCCAAAAGTTAATTCCAAATAGGGGCTGTTTTGGGACTGGGGTTTGGGTACCCGGCCACGAGGCCACCCAGGTAAAAGAGGCCGACGACCTCCAAAAAGGATCAGCCATAAATGATAGGCCCTAGCCATTCTGTGGCTTGGCACCTGGGGTAACAGAGAGTTTAAAGCTGATGGTTACAAACACCAGGACAACGACAGGCAAAGCAGTTCATTAAGACCGCTCGGCCAAGTTTACCTCGGACCTACTAGCCACAGTCAAAGTCGTAAAGATAACGTAGGTCAACTAACAGGACATTGCAAACTCCAAGCACCTGGAAAGAATAGGCCTGGTGGAGGATAGCCTGTGGGTTCTCCAGGGGTGAAGAAAACCACTTTGTGCCATGAAGCACTTGTAGGTTTAGGTTTAGGCTTGGGAGGAAAAGCCCAAACCGGCAAGATATAGGGGATGTCAAGACTCTAAATCTGTTAAGAAGACGGGCCTGGACAAGGCTTAAAGAACGAAGGGAAACCACAAAATCTGGTAGGTTGCATGGTGGGGGCATTTTTGCCTCTCCGCTAAATAATCTAATCTAATCTAAATAATAACTGAGAACCAATTCCGTAAAACTGAAATAAGTCTCCTAGTTTTTGGCTATTAAAGAGCGCGATATTTAAGTCTTTTGTCGATTAGCATGATGCGCTTCTAAACAAACTTGCTTTCTACACCTTAAAAAAATAAAGTTAGAAATCCTTAAAAATATTTTCTTGATTTTTATTTATTTGCTTTAAATTATTATTTTTAAATTAAATAATCTTTTTTTGATCCAAATAAGCTTATGTTGTTGGATTTTGAAGGTCTTTTGTTTTACCTTTTAGCATTGTATTAAATAAAAAACTGTGTTACCTATTAAATAAATAACTTGTTACCTCCAGAATCTCCTTGTCTGATTTCCTTAAGAAGAAAAATGTAATATTTTATTAAACCCCTGTACGTTGTTAATCTTTTGGTTTATCAGCTTAAAAATTAACATGAAATTTAAAGGTCATTTTCTGAGATAAGGATTATGTTTTTTATAATTGGCAAATTTAAAGT
>JAHBCN010006828.1:0-46707 GCA_019359885.1 Listronotus oregonensis
GGATATTTCAGGTTTTTTCAAAATTTCTCAAAAACCTAAATAGATAAAACCACGTAGTAAACGGGATTAGCTTACTAACATGATTGTCCAAAACTTTCCCCATTTAACCGATTTTGTTGATAATAAACGTTTCGAAATTAATTCGGATTTACGTCACTGTAATAATGACGGATATGTCTGTCCACTAAGCTATTATTGTAAAAAGTGGAATTTTCTAAAACTAGCACAAAGTTTAAAAAACTAAATCGTCACCTCCCACTTTTTTAAAAACCCACATACAAAATTCAGTTTGCTGCTGATAATCTACTTGTATTAGAGCTTGGTACACCTGAATATGGTATGGATGAAACTGGTGTTCTATGCCCAACCGCTGTGTTCGCACGTCGTTGTCGTGGTTGGGCCCAGTAGGATCTTTTGGAACATACGCTAGAGTTGCTGGTTATCGGCAACTCTTGTTGCTAGTGTATGGAACGAGATTCAAAGCTAAGGCGGACACAAGGCTTAACTCAAGGTGTTAACATACCGTGCTGATGAGTGAATGACATCCTGTGCTTTAAACAGGTGTATCCAACGGTGCATCTCAGATACAGGGCGACCTCTCAGAGTATTTAGCCTTACTGCGGTAATGCGGGGCTCCGCCGTGGTGGACCACTACTTTCCAAGCTCCAAACAGAAAGCGGACAGAACCGCTTTCATAGGAAAAAAGTGACAAAGGTGCGCTGACCGTAACGGATAAATCCGTTTCGAGAGGTGCCAACCAAGGTCACAAGCAGACAGTGGTGCGACGACCAAAACGGGTGAATCCGTTTCGAAAGGTGCCCCTGAAGGGCTAATCCATCTCGAACAAACAGGTGCTTTTGAAAGGGATCCCTGAATCCAAACAGAAGGCGCACAAAACCGAGTTTTGTGGGGAAAAGGGTTCCCTGGCTTTTAACAGAAAACGGATAGAACCGTTTTTATAGGGAAAGGTCGGAGAAACGGCCTCAGAAGGAACATCTGCTTCCTGTAACAAGGATATGGTAGCTACCCACGTCACTATACCGGAAGAGGAGGATATGACGGATCTAATCGTCTGCTCGTCATACTTTCCAGGAGGCAGGGACACCAGAACACATATTGTGCTCGTGTCCGGTATCGACACGAGTAAGAGGAGTTGTAAGAACTCTCTCCCATTCTGATATCATATTCATTAGAAGTCTGATCCTATTGGGAGAAATATAAAAAAGTGTGAGCCACAATAGACCTAGCGGTCGCGTTGGAGGGCGTAAAAAGTCCACTCACTTTAAACCTACCTACTTACCTAGTGTTCTATGAAAAATTCTAACAATGCTTTTTGTTGCTTATGCCTGTTTGTTGATTAATTTTATGATTACTTGTATAAAGATTTGCTACCAAGCATCCTATTACTCAAAACTCGTTTTTGTCTATCTGGTATTTAATAACCAACACTTTCAGTTGGTCCCAAAGTCCAAAACGACCGCTTATCCGATTTGCTTTCTGTTGGGGTATTTCTGAGCATAAACTCTTTACGCGAGTAAACAATTTTCGTCACACTCTTCTATTAGTCCGGGAGGTCACCGCAAAAAAAAACAAGCAAATTTCTTATTGACTTGCTTTTTTGCGGTGGCCTCCCGGACTATATTACTAATGTCAAATCAACTCGTTCTTGTAGAGGATAAGTTTTCATTTTAAATTAAAACTTTCTTTAGACTGACCAAAATACTGGTAATCGACTAATTAATAGTAGTTGTCATTTTATTTTGTCTAAAGGAAATATTAATGGCTGCCATTTTAAAGCCAACTCGCATTAAAATACACATTTTAGAATGAGAGTAAGTAAAATTTAGTAAGGCAACCTACACATCATATAAAGGCAAAAATTATTTAATGTCATGTGGTGTAAAAAATACTGGCTGATCCATTTTCCTGAAAAAGTAAAAGTATTTTTTAAACACTCTGTGTAATATTTGATTTTAATGTGACATACGTACGATAAGGCAGACTGTCCTGAATGTTACAAAAATATTAAAGTTCGTTGGGTTAGTAGTTTTAAAATAAAAATAATTTAATTGTCCTATGCATTTAAAAAAATAGACCCTTGGAACTAATTATTATTTTTCTATGTAGAACCAAAAGCCGCCATAAAATATAGGATGTTCCAATTAAAATAATATAGCTTACGTAATACATTTTTAGGAGGACGCGATGGTCTAAAATAATTTTATGCTACGGCCGTTTCTGAACTACATAGGTTTCTCAATTTTGTTTTTTCCAAAACCCCATGGTTTTGAAGTTATAAACGAAGTAGAATATAGTGGGTCACCCTGTATATATACAGGAAGGTTAAAACCTTTGCAGCAAATGGATTTTTTTTTATTATTGAGATATTTAATAAAAGTTTTCCGGTAATTAATTGTGTATGCCAAATAACCTTTAAAATCATTTTGACTTTTGTCACGTGACCGCTGTTATGATGACGGCAATGAAGATAAAAAAAAATTATTAAAAAAAACTGTTTAAAATTTAAGTGTTATGCCTATTCACTAAATTAAAAAAATATGTAAACATTTAGATAATTGCCATTTTTGCGACATGCTGCTACAAATTTTTTGTCTTTGTTACTATGACTCATTTTATTGGTACCTATTATATGATTTTTAATTAAAAAAAATATATTATTAATAAAATAGAAAAAAAATAGGGTAGACGTGATGCCATACTTGTGTCAATGCCCTGTATCTAAAAGCAAATACTTGATAGCTGCTATTTGAACGCGTTGGTTTAATTGAAGAAAGAAAATGGTTAATATAATCTTTAAATTTTAAAATAAAAATTTAAATTGAAATAAATATAGTTATTTAAAGTATTTCAAACTTTTTTGGTCACCCACGGTATGATACCTACGTTTTTATTTAAGTAAGCATTAATGTTAATAATTGATCAACATATTCCGCTATTAAGAATTTGCTACAGGGTATTGACACAAGAATGGGATTGCGCCTACAGAAACTTTTAAAATTTATATTATGCCACGGACAGTGTTTACCTGAACCCATTACTTTGATATTATTCCTCCAATCACACCTTTTTCTTAGGCTGCAAGGATCTGAGCAAAAGATGATGTATCTCCAACCGTTTTCAAGTGATAGCTAAATTAAAAAATATCTACTGTGTGATTACATTTTGATTTGTTTAGAATTTTAAATATCACTAAATGCAATATATTAAATATAAAATTGATATATTGATTTGTCTTCTTTAAAAATAAAAAAATATGTAAAACATTTGCCCAAAAATTTTGCTTTTGCATCATCAAAACTGTGATATGTTAAATACTAGTTTGAAATAAAAATAAGAGCATTGCTTAGTGGTTAATTTGTTTTTAAAATCAAATCTCATCTGTTTTATTTATTTCTCTTCTGGCTAATTTTATGTTGGTTTCTATTGTACTTTTTGATTATTAATTGGCTATATATTTGTTCTCTTACATTTAATTACATTATTGCTCTGTGCATCATATATATTTTTGAGGTGTAAATATTCTTGACTTTAAAATATATTTTTTTTACGACAGCTTTCTTATATTTTCTGTTGGGTCATTAACCAGCTTTCTCTGTAGATTCTATTCACCGTGTTTCTATTGGTACAACTGATGTATATTAACCATATTTGTATTTAATAATATAGTGGAGTAAAATTTGGAAGGAAAGTCGCTTAGTTATCGAGAAAAAAAAACCGGCGCAGAACCAAACCAGACTTAGTGGGATTCTTTAATAAGGTAATCGTGTACGAAATCACTTTTTACGACATTTTTTAGTGGTCGAGAACTTTTATTTCTAAAAAACCCATAAAAAATCGGTTTTCAATAAAACACGTTTTTAACATCTCCAACTGCTATATCTCTAATAATATTCATGCTATCGGGTTAATTTTTTTGTTTAAAAGTAGACACAATAGCGTTTCGAACAACGTCCCATTTGAAGCTGATTTTTTTGTTAAATTTTTAAAATAGTACGAAACTCAAAATTTTATTTTTAGTAGCGTAATTTTAAGGCAATCGAGAAAAAGTTTATTATTGAATATTTATATATACATCTGCGTATAAATTGTAGCTAATGTTTAAAAAAGTTTTTAAAACAAAAATTTTTTAGATTCCTGTTATAGTATTAAGCCCAGTGATATTTTTTTAACGGCGAAGCTCATTTTTTTCCCTTTGGGAGCGAGCCGGCCGACTGCAAAGATCTTACGGCCCGGTGGGAGTGTAGTAGTTAAAGTTTTATCAACAGGTTTAAACGCAGACCCAAAGGGCTGCTTAAGTTGTTTAAAAAAGGAAAAATTTTTAAATACCCAAAACAGGTGGGTAGATTTTAAACCCATACAAAATATCAATCATTGTTATTAATTACCCACCTAGTTAGTAGGTTAATTAAACTTTTTTATTGGTTGCTGGAAAAGAAAACTACCCCGGGATTTTTTTTTTTTTTGATTATAAATTCAAAACTTTATTATTTTTGAATCATTTTTAGCAACAAAAAATTGCGGATGCTTTATGTCATTTAATTAAATTTAAGAAATATAGTATCTACATACAATATAAACTAGGGCTTCGTTAAACGTCCTTTTTAAACAGGAATATCTAATTCCTCTTTTTTTCCATATAAAGAGATGATACGATGCCGTTCTTTGACATGTCTAAATGCTGCTTGAATAAGCAATGTTGCCGAACTTTTTAATAAATTTTTTATTAATATTGAAGGATGTTTTTTATATAAAACTAACCAGAACTAACAAATAACAACTTTTAAACTATTACCTAGTTCGGGTTAGGTTTTCCTCGTTAAATTGTAATTTTTTTTAATTATAAATGCGCCGTTTTGGTCGGTCATGATTACTGCTGGTTAGTTAAAGCGGCTTTTTATTTTCCCCAATTATATTTGTAAGTGGCTCGAATTTCAAATCTTTTTGATTTAATGAAACTTATCTTAATGGTAGTGACAAAGGTTTTTATTATAAATTAATAATATTTCCGTTTAGTCACACTTTAAACGTCTTAAAGAGGTGCATGTATTTATTACATGTAAATCGTAAACAGTTGAAATAAAATGTCAAATAATGACCAATTCTTAGAGTTTTTATTGCTCTTTTCTTGGGGAAACCACATCATCCGCATTTTTTTGCCTAAATAATACTTAAATATATTACTTAAAATTTAAAAATGGTTTTAATTTATGGTGATTTTCTTTCCCGACCCAAAAATGTAATATGTAAGTATTATTTACGCCCTTTCCCTTTTTAGTATTTTTCGTAAATTTAATCCATTTCTGCCTCAAAATCTTTAATAATGTTATTGCAGGAACGAGATTTACACTCCTTTTAAGGCCTTCTTTCACACAAGTACATGTTGGAAATTCAATTTTTTGGGGTTGACATAAATTGTACTAATAACTACTATAAAGTTTAAATTTTGGAAATTTTTTTAGGAAGTCAAAGATCTATCTGAACATCACTAATACTCGCAGAAGAGGTAGATATTGTCGAACTATTTTCGGATAAAAGGGTTTGGTAACCGTTTTCCTATTTTTGTGCGATTTTGTAACATAATTTATGATATTTCCCATCAAAAGAAATAAATCTTCATAGTCACGTAATTTAGATATCATATTAATGTCATTTCTATTTCTGGCAAACTTTATTATTTTTTTGATAGGTAGCTTTTTTACTACCTTAAAAGTTTTTTATGTAAAAAATAAATACCCTAAACATTATTTATAAGGATAAAATTGAAATTTATTTTTGTTTCAGTACAAAATATAAACTAATAATAAGGTACCAACTATACTATGCAGGTACATAATAATATTTAAATTACTTGTTTAAACATATTTTTTATTTAACTTTTGTTTTTACTTTTACTATTGTTTTAACCCTTTTTCTAATATTGAAACTATCGCATTTAAAATTTAGGGGCACAATAATTTGAAAAAGGGGGCAATTCGATTGCAAATTATGATAATAGTTTTGAAATATTATAAAATTTACGACAGTCTTTATGATATTTTATTTTTAAATTTTTGTTTAAAATATCATTTTTGACAGAATTTCTTTTTTAGATTGTCCTGCCTTTTTTCAGCACTTGATAGTAATGATAACAACCCTTGTATTCTAGGTCTTTTAAAACAGATTTGTATTCATCTTTAAAATTTTTTCAAAAAATTCCCATTGTTTTAAAATTCTAAATACATACAGCACACTCTAAATTTAGACAACCACCACTACTAATGTATTACCACGCACGCTATCCGCATGCGGGGCTTTAGTCCCGATAATACTTTTTAAGCCTAAAAAAATGCTGTTGCCAAACGATACGCTCTAGTTTTTTTCAAAAATTTTTGGTATTAATTAGCTATATTTTCTTCGCTGCATGTACGAAAATATTTTCAAAAAAAAAAAAGTTTATCGATTGGTAAAAATTTCAATACAAAAAATATATATTTTCAGTTTATCTGTTTTTTAAAAGGGGATGAAAGTGCAAATTGTGCCCTAACAGTTTAAAAGGGTTTAAAAAAGCACTACAGTGTGAGTTTTTAATTTGACCACAAAATTTTTGGTATCTTTGATAGTTTTAAAAAGTTATGGCGGTGGAAACGGAAAAAATATATATTTTTTTTAAATTTCAAAAAAATCACTTTTTATTAATTTAAAAAGTTCAAGACCTAAAAAAAATGTCGTAAAATACGATTTCATGTGCCCTTGATGACATACTCAAAGGAACCTAACTGGTTTGACCTGGTTCTACCCCAAAAAAAAAAAACGACACGATAGACTCACAGAAATCACTCCGCTAATAAGCGAGGAAGTATATTTTATTTTATATTTTTTTATTTGTAACAGTCCATAAAACACTCAAGTAGTAAGTACTAACGTACAGTGGGTGTCTTAAGTGTGGTGAGAGGAAGTTTGTTTACACGGGATTTAAATATTTGGAGATTGGGAGGAGAAGCAAAAACTTCTGCGGGCAGCAGGTTACATAGTCTTGACACTCTAGGGATGAAAAACACGGAAGCAGGAATTCGGGCCTCTCATAATTAAAAAATTTAAAGAAAAAATGTATCCCCATTATATTATTAATTGCTTTTTTACAGTTCATTTTACTGATAATTTTTTTACAATATTTTTTTAACTCCCCAGAAATTGATTTTTAAAAAAAAAAAACCAAAATTTAATTTTTACTATATTTAACTATTTTAAAAAAAGTTTATTATTTAACCCACAGTATTTTTACTCCTATTTAAAAAAACAACCAACTAAATTATTTTATTTTAAAAGTCTTAAGACCCAGGCTGCCTTTGATAAATGTGTAAAGGAAAACTTGGTATTGATAGACCCCCGAAAATATCTTGGATCGAGTACACGTAGACAGATTTACTCGTCCAAGACCAGACCGCTGTTTACCCCGATGGCAATTCTGGACTGCTACTGGATGTAGAACAACCATCTCCAAAATATAGTTCATCCAAAATGTTGGTGAATATTCATTGTGCAGAATTTTAGAATATCATTATTTTTAATAAATTGGTAATGCTAGATTTTGTTTCATTAACAGCCGTATTACCCAAAAGCTAAAACCACGCAAAGTTTACTACATGGTAGTCCACATAAACCACTGTAAGGTAACCGATAGGACGCCTAAACCTGTTAAGGTAAAGACACCATATTCCGACGTTTGCTGAATCGAGTCCTAATCCTGCCCTATTCTCTAAAGGCAAACTTAGACAGTCAGTTTCTTTAAACTGACAACGGATATTTAAACGCGATCAAATTTATTCGTTACAGAATTTATTAGGTTGCGCATCAACGCCATAGTGGTGGAGTAAGGCGGCTCGTTCATAACTGGCGGCTAGCGCCACGGATTCCACTTTGGCTTTCACATTGTGCGCATGGGCATAAGATCATATCAACTGCACCTAACCTAATATTTTTGTATTTTGTTAATTTGTATGCTTCTGTGTTTTTGTTTAGTAAAACTTTAAAGTATCAATATTGATTTTATTTTATTTGGTATAAAAATGGACATAATTTGCCAAATTTGCAATAAAATTCTTCGTAATTTTTTAAAAATTGCTCCAACTTCAATTTTGACCAAATTTGGTATAAAGGGTTTTTGGGGCGCCAAATCTGGCAAAATTTCGGCCTAGACAGAAAAGTTTATTTTTCATACTTTTAGTGATTTCATCAGGTCGTGGTTAGTTCTGGTTAATTACTTTAACTAACCAGAATTAACCACGACCGATCAAAAGGAGGGCTTTGAATTTGTGTAAATTATCCCTACGTAGAAGTTATTAACAAATTTAAATAATTTTCAATGTAGTATTTATTACGTCTAAAATATTATTAGGAAAAATATAAGCCGATTTAACTAAACAGAACCAACCATGACCGACTAAAACTAAGGGGTTTTTAATTTGTCTAAATTATCCCTACGTAGAAGTTATTAACAAACTTTTAATAATTTTGAATCTGGTATTTATTACGGGCCAAAAAAGGGCCCTCCCGTTTGGGTCAACCAGGTAATCATTTATTAACTGCAACCAAATTTAGGCTAACCCTTATTTTGGGGTGCAATTTTTGCTATTTTTACCTGATGATTTGGGCCGCAATTTGATATATCCCCCTTTTTTTCTTACCGTTTTTTGGGAAAACCCCCAAATTTAAATTTCTCTTTACAGAGTTTGATTAACTTATAATTCTTCATATTTAACTATCTTTTTTTATCCATTAACCATTACTCCTTTAACACTCTCCCAAAAAATGCAGGGTGTAAAAGTATAAGGATCATAATTTTAATGGGCGATAATGAATCAAAAAAAGTCGAAAAGCTCATATGACAAATTTAAACTTTACCCGATTTTGTCCAAACGATGTAAAGTTTGAGCTTTAAAAGCAATTATTTTTGAAGGCATAAAACCTTTGGAAACTTTTCTCTTAATCGCTTATCAGTAGATTCTTGCTAATAAAATAAATAAGTTTCAAATGTTTCAATCTAGAAATAAAAAAATTAAAAAAATATTTTTTTCCCAAAGCTGGAAGTTATTGTAAAAACGTGTTCAAGGACCAAAATTTTGTTTTTTTAAAAGAAAAAAATACAACTGTAGTGTCCAAAATTTGTGAAAACGAGATGTGTGCAACCGAGAAATAATCCCTAAGCAAAATAAAAAATCTGGTAAAACATAATAATTTGGCTCTTAAAATGAATATTTTTTCCATTTTGTGTAGAAAAATTTTTTTTAAAAAAAAATAAACCAAACAATAATGTATTTTTTTTTACATAAATTTTATTCCAAATTAAATTCAAAATAAATTGCAAGAAGTAAATTTTATTATTTGTATATAAATAAATCTTTTTAAAAAAAAGTGAAAAATGCAAAACTTGTTTCCAAATTTTTTTCTTTAAAAGCCTATTTCGAAAACAGTTAATTTTGACCCATATGTTTTTGGCTTTTCGACTTGTTTTGAACTCCACATGCCCATTAAAATCGTGAGCTTTTTTTTGCACTTTTTACACCCTGTATAAATTAACTAGGAAAGTTAAGTAATTAAACATCACAAAATTTTTACCTCCAATGAAAAGAAAAAAGTGGTCCGTGGCGCACCCGCCATCTCTTTTCATTAAACCAGCGGTTGCATGCCTCGTTCATGAAACGGTTTCATAAACCAGTCGCGTCAATTTCGTCCATTATCCTTATTCGTAATTTAGTTTCAACGATTCGCGTCCGATGAATTTTTTTGGGGGGGTCCATGAAAAGGAGAAAAAAAGAAAAGGTTTTTTTGGTTCCCCCAAATTTTTAAAAAAAAATGATAGAAGATTTTGATAATAGCAGAAGAAATGAAAGAGGTGTTTCCGAATGTTATGTTTTCGGACTTGATCCCCTCGAGGGGCCCAAAAAAACCCCTTTTTTTAAACAGGCAAATAAACAAGAAAGGGTTGGTTTTCCCAGAATACCCCCCGGAAAACGTTTCGGGGGAAAGGGGGAATTTTTAGTGATAAAAAAGTTTTCCGTCAAGTTTTAATGGAAGTATGCATTTTGGGCCCCCAAATTAAGTTTGAAGAACATACACCCAAAAGATAAAACAAGTGGTGGTTTTGGTCAATGTTTTGGGGTGTATCGGCGCAGGATGGGTGGGCGTTTCCTCATATCCAGGGAACCAATCCCTTTTTCAAAAAATACTCCCAAAAAATCATGCTGCCGCCTATTTTTATGGAAGATTTTATCTTCGCACGACAACTGTCCCGGGCCCGCCCGAAGGGGCCCCCCTGGTAAGAAACAACCAGGTTAGAATCCCTTTCCCGGCTGGAAGTCCCACGTCAACCGGATGGAAAATGATGGGGGCTGTGGGTTAAAAAAAACCCGTCAAACATGTTTACCCGCAAATGAAAAAAAGTTATGGGCACAAATTTAAAAAGGGGTGGAAAGTTTGTGAGGATTAGACTAGAACATTGTTCGCTTCGATTCCACAAGATTGGCCTTGGTGATCGAAAAAAATGGGCTATCATAAAATACTGATTTTTTTTTTTGTTTATTAGTTGATATTAAATTTATTTTGTTTTTTGTATAAAAATGGAAATTTTTGCCTGGCCTTTTTTCAAATATATAATTATCAGGTGAAAGCCGGGTTTTCAAAATCAATGATTTTGACACGAATTGTCAAATTTTGCCCGAAATTTTATGGCCAACTGTACATTTGGCAACGTACGACTGGTAACTCGGTGGGCAAATTGTCAAAGTCACGTGTTCTGGAATAATCAATTGATCATTCCATGGTGACATTTTGACCATCAAGCCATCAGTCATTTTTAGGACTACACCATGGTTGTTTAGGGCATTCGATATCTGCGTTGCCAAATGTACTTGTTAAATTTTACTTTTTTTAAAGGTAAATTTACATTTGTTTAGTGTTATTTTGTACAGTTTAATTTCTTTTTTGCGGTAATATTCAAATTTGATCAGTACTATTTTGGACACCATTTCATTCCCATTTCCTTTTTAATAAAAATACCTGAAACAGTAAATTTGGCAACGTAGCATAAAATATCTTCCTGATTATCAACGGAATATGGCCGCCGAGTTGTGACGTCAGCCTAGAATGATCTATAGGAAGTTTTGTATTTTGTAAACTGGCTTTTGTGCTCTACTCCTCCTATTAAAAAAACAAGGTACAGTAATTTTTAATGCTTACCGGTATCATCGACAGCTATTGCTATTTTCTCCCACTCCAGCATCTTTCTCGGTATTTAAATTTTTGTTATATAAACAAGGATATTTTTCTACTTTCCCCCTAGAGCAATATTGAACTTTGTTCGCCAGTCACAGGGGTCTAGGTTTTTCATTTTTTTAGAACACAAAACCACTTAGGGGTTTAGTGGTTTTGCTGTTCTATTAAATAAATAGTCAGGAAAATGCCTAGAGCCCTGTCGACCGACGAACAAAATTCTAATATTGCTCTAGTGCAGGAAGTAGAGAAATATCCTTGTTTATATAACTACAAAATTAAGGACTACTCGAGAAAAGATGTTATTGACGCAGCCTGGGAGAAAATAGCAATAGCTGTCGATGATACCGGTAAGCATTAAAATAATAAATTAATTAATAAATTAATTAAGCATTACGCACAAAATTTTCATCGGACGACGACATTGTTGAAACTAAATTACGAATAAGTTGCATAATGGACGTTAAATTGACGCGACTGGTTTATGAAACCTGTTTCATGCAACTGATTGCATGCAACCGGTTGCTTATATGGACGAGCCGCCTAAGTCACTGTCATTTGGATCTAGTTTCCATTTAGTTCCATCCCGGTCAGTCTGGGTCTCACAGTGAGTGAAAAACAACTGCATTTTGGTAACTAGATCGATTGAGGTGATTAACAATATTTCGAAAATTGAAGGTATTTGTCTACCCATGCGGGTTGCATTTTTCTTTTATATGAAGAAAAAGGTGTTAAAAACTCGGTTAAAAATAACTTTTCATTGGATTTGGTTTATTTAGAAAAATACGTATAAAAAGATACGTCGGAATAAGGGTCCATTTTTGTTACCAAAGCTAATGTCGCCGTAATACGTCGAAATAAGGATTTTCTTCTGTTGTATTCAAATCAAATTTTAAAATCTATATGAACTGCAATTAGACAAAAAATATTAGTAAACTGTAAATTAGTCCTTAATATATGTTGGGAGCAAAATACGTCCCATAGATTTCTAACTAGAAAACTAAGTTTTTTAAGTATTAAAAGAATGTGTCCTAAATTGATTTTTTTAATATAAAAGTTATACCTACAACAAACTTTAATTTTTCAATTAAACTAAAAAAAACTCTTCTAAAGTGAAAACATTCTTAATTTAGGAAAAAAGTGTGTTTTAAACTTTATTTTTATTTGTTTTCTTTCAAAGTAAGTATTAAACCAAATATGAAAAACTTTTAAAAGAAATAGGTCGGCATAAGGATGAGCTTTTTATGATCCAGAAAGTAATTCCGCCTTAAGCGGACTCATGTACTTACCTAGGTATTGTTTCGGTTGTTTTGACAAACAAATAAATACATTTTATAATTTTTTTATACATACCTACTTTTTTTTTAACTTTAAGCAAAATGGCACCTACATCAATAATTAAAGCTAAAAATGATAAAGAAAATATTTCTTTAAATATCAATATGGTTACACCTTCCAATTAGACTCCTTTGTAATATCCGATGTTAACGATGCTGTAGTCAATGATAAAGAAAATATTTTTTTAAATAACAATATGGTTACATCACCCAATCAGACTCCTTCCGTAAAATCTGATTTTGTCAACCCATCATTTTCGGAACCATCACCTTCGTCATATTTTAGAATACCGTCCAAATTTCCAACACCTTTTAAAAATGCCTTTTATTTTCCCAAGAAGCCGAAAGAAAATGCAAAAAAACGAATAACAAAAAAGATAACACCGATTGTTGCCATAGCTGATGAATTTGTAGAGTATCAAAGGCGACCAGAAGCCGAAAAAATGGCAAAAGAGGAAAAGAAAAAAGGCTTGCTAAGAAAAATAAAAAGAAAATTAAAATAACAATCCCTAGGAAATTAATCATTAAAAAATAAAGGAGGTAAACCAAGAACGACTGCAAGCAGAAGAAACAAATATTAATAAAGAACATGAGAATGTAGCGACCGGAAAAGAACAGTTAAAAGAAATATCAGAAGATATTACAATTAAATTAGACGAACTAAAAGAGGAACAGGTAGAAAGTGATTGCAAAAAACAGCGGTTATCAAAAAGATGATTACGTGATTTTTATATATGAAGATAAATATTTTCCAGGGCAAGTAATCGACAAAGACAAAACCAAATTTTTTATTAAGGCCATGGAACGAATTGTGATACATTGGAGATGGCCAACTGTTGAAGATGTCATCTGGTATGAAGAAGATGAAATTGTTTCTCGTGTAAGTGCTCCTCGTCTTATAAATAAGAGAGGATTTTACTCTGTTCCTGAGATAGGTCTGGACTAAAAGTGCAATATTTTTTTTAATGATATAGGTACAAATTTCAGTAAAACCAAGGTTTGTTTTTAAGTTTGATATAACTTGTTAAATACTTAAATGTTTTTTAATGATACACAAACAGTGTTTTTTTTATGGAAGTACTTTAATACATATATGAGTAAGTTGGTTTTTTTTATCATAAAAGGATTAATTTTAATTATTGTAATATCTTCATTACTTCAATAAATATAACGTTCTGTATATTTCTTCTCGTGCATAATGTTTTTATGCTAATTATTGCAACAATATTTAAAAAATGCAATATAAAAATATACGTCAGAATTAAGCACCTCTTAGGTCGGAATTAGGGTCTAGGTCAAAAATGTACGTCGGAATTAGGAGATTTTGACATTTCGTAAAAAATGTTTTTTTTACTAAAAATTACATTATATTTTGTGACAAAACTGTATGCCTATAATTCAGAACATATCATTTTACGCTATAAAAATGCCAAGTATGATATAACAAAATATGTTTTTGTAATAATTGAACTCAAACTCAAAAAACCCTAAACTACGGCGGAATTTGGTGCTTTTACCTTAAGGGTTTAAGCATTTTCAGCTATGCGAATGCCCTTGTAAAAGTTTAAAAAAGATCGGGCAGGATACCTACCTATTTTGCACAAGTCCCAATTTTTTTTTTATTTTGTTTGCTCAATAGCGTTCCTTTAGTTTATTCAAAGCAAAATCAAAAATCCATACGCGTTCCTTCATTCAGTTTCGGATCGTTTTAACTAAATCTTCTCGCCCCAGAACGGTACGATAAATCGATATTTTTAATTGTAAATACAAGAAGCAAGAATAACTATACTATAAACATTCAACTAACTAAATAAACAAATTAAAACTGACGAAATCAGTAAAGTCGCTATTTAGTTCGAAAAGACAACTTTATTTATATCTACCCCGATCAAGTAAGTCACTTTAAAGGTAAGCTGGTAAAATATTTTTAATGTGTATTAAAAAAGAATATTAATCAAGTTACAATGCTTTACAGAATCAATTGATACTTGATGAAAGTCCATCTTAATCATTACTTTTTGAAAAAGAAAAAACAATTACACAATTACTGGTATTAATGAAAGTCAACAGTAATTGTTTTTTCTTGTTCGTTAAAAAGTGACTAGGTTACAATACGATTGTTCGTGGGTGCACCATTTTAGTTGTTTAGTAAATACGGTGTTAAATCAGTTAAGATCGTACATGGGTAAATCAATCATCGCGCCTAGTTTTATAATGTATGTAAATTAAAGCCATCCAAAATGCACACCCTTTCTTAGCCATAAATGGATGTTCAAACCTCACTATAATTTACTTATTTTTTACTTATTTAATGACGATAAAAAGCTATTTATCCCTTTCTGACCCAAAATGTTATAGATATCAACCCTCAGGTTCGCAAATGTAAATTAATTTTTATTTAATAAAACATTTTGTCGCAAATACATATATAGGTAACCAATATATACAAAATGATCAAAATCATTTTCAAATATTAGTTTTACTAAAAACCTTGATCTAAATGGATATTTGGAAAGGTAGGGAAACCAGTACAATCAACTCAAAAATTCTTTAAACAATTGCTTAAAAATAAAGTTCTCTCTTGCTTAAATGAAAGTAAATCTCTGTGGTTGTTTACTTTAAACACCAGTCACAATTTTTGTACTTATAATTCTTTTCCACCCCTTCCTTTTAATTGAAATGGAATAATTTCCCTAAAGAAACAGTCGAACTCTTTGCTAAACAATTTGCTGCCAATATTACCCTTGATCCTATCATTGATTTCTCTTCGTTAACAGCTGTTTCATAATGGAAATACTAGATCGGTTTTGGTAATTAAAAATATTGATAAAAATGTGATCTCACCATCTTTGAAACACTAAATATATGTTTAGAGAAATAAAAATAGTACAGCACAGCACAGCAATAGCAAGTTTAGTAAAAACAACCTTTAAATAATAGTGTATACACAATGTTCATCACATCCATTAACCAGATAATAAAAAACCTGTTAGTATAACTTCTTTAATATATTATTAAAACAAGTTTAGATTTTTATTTTCAATGTGGGAAGTAGAACAAAATGTCTAAAATTCCTTAAGTATAGAAAATTTTAAAACAATTTACTTAAAAAGTTTACCAGCTAACAGTAACAAAAACTTTTATAATGACCCATTTTTTGGCTTCTGTAGAAATGCCACCTAAGGTAGGCCACTTATTATGAATAACTTTATTCACATATAGTCAATAAATAATACATACATATACACATGTAATGACATTTCATTGACAATAAATAATAACAGCGTAACAGTTTTTCTTTGATACTTAATAGTGATACTTAAAAATATGAGATATTCACAAATATCACAGGTGGTATTGGTCCCGGCGCCGAGACTTCTGATTGGGGTTCAGTAAATTTAAATGTATTGCGTAACTTTCCATGGTCTCCGTTTACTACACAGAGCTCTCTTTGTGCGGTGGCGGTGTCTGTGTGGAACAATTACGGGATTGTAAGATAGGAGCCCAAGTCACGTGATATGGCTTGACAGGCATTTGGGTCGCGCAGTTGCGTTTGCTTTGTGTTCTCGCAGTAATTGTGTATGGTGGTAAGGAGGAGGAGTCGATGAGGCTTTCTGAAAAAAAAATATTAAATAACTTTTTACTTATAGTCGCATTAATTATAATAAATACCGCGTTCTACAGTTTAAAGTTTAACTGGCTCATACTACCTATACAGTATGTCCGCGGGTGCGGTTAACAAGAGGACAAATGGACCAAAAATTCGAAGATACGAAAAAAAGTCATTCTTGATAAAAACAATTCTGCTTGTTAAAAAAATATATACTACAACTGGAAAATAGATTTTTATCATACTCCAAAATGCAAAAACATAAAATTATCATACAGGGCGTCTCAAAAATGCAAAAACATAAAATCAAGCAAGAGCAAACACTCGTTTTTTGGCCTTTTAACGTAAAATTATAAATAAAAAACTTGCTCCAAATTTATTTCTTATTCTGATGCCGAACTTACTGAGGAAAATTTGAATTTACGAAAAATTAAAAAAATCAACAATTTTGCAAGTACGCATTTTACATTTACATTTTTTTACATTTTACATTTTTTCCATTGCATATTTACTTTTATTAATGTTTAGTAATGTAAAGGTGATAATCAAGTAAAAGTAGTAAAATGCGTAGTTACTTGCAAAAATGTTGATTTTTTTAAAATTTTTCATAAATTAAAATTTTCTTCAGTAAGTTTGAAATCAATTTTAAAAGTAAATTTGGAGCAAGTTTTTATTTATTATTCCACGTTAAAAGGCCAAAAAATGACTGTTTGCTCTTGTTTGATTTTATGTTTTTGCATTTTTGAGACGCCCTGCATGATAAAAATATATTTTCTCATTGTAGTTCATATTTTTTCGACAATTTTTTATCAAGAATGACTTTTTTTTCGTATCTTTCAACTTTTGGTCCATTTGTCCTCTTGTTAACCGCATCCGCGGACATACTGTATATAAGTCTAAAAACAGAATTTTTGTTATACAACTTAGACACCTTATATTCACCACTGACGCGATAATATTATTTTACATCTCCATTGCGGTTCTATTGTTGCTGTCCCACGAAAAATGTTTGTTGGCAGTACAGTGATTTTTATAAGAAAAGTGACTCTTTTGCAGTGGTGACCGTTTTTGTGCAAGTTTTAATTAACCAATTAATTAACATGGAAAAAGGAAAAAACGACATAACTCTTAAACCGATCCTATATGTCATAATTTGTTTTCAGAAAAAAAAAGATAAACTTTGTTTTTCTTTTCACTTAAAAATCAAAATAACTCAAACATCATATTACGCTTTTAACAGGGTTAACCAATTCTTGTTTGGGGTAAAAAAATATTTTATAAACATTTACGTACTTCTTAACACCCTGACAATTTCATATTAGTCTGTTGGCCATTTTTTTAACACTATGTTTTAACTTATGTCACTTTCTCTCGGGATGACAGTGTGGTCCATTAGGGTTTTGTTATGCATATTAGTGGAGAGCCTGGGGATTTCGACCTCGGAATCCAAATACGTTTAATATATTAATGTAAAACCTTTTGAATTATGTTTAGTGGATAAAATATTAAAATGTTTACCCATTTTTTTTCGTTGCTTTTTTTTAGCAGTTTAAGCAATTTCCATTTTTTTTTTTTAATTTTACCGAGTATATGTCTCCTGTTTTTTCGCACTAAACCATAATTTAACTAAAGTGGATATTAAAAAACATCTTCAACAGATGCCTGGGACACAAGAAGAGTAGTAAAAGTAGAAGGTAGCAAAAGTGGAGGGGAAGAAAGTTGTACAGAGTATTTATTTATATTTTGAAATCCACTTACAACGATAACTTAAAAGAGTAAAAAAAAAACTTCTTGTATATAAACTTCATAGTTTTTTTATCTTTTTTCTTTTGAGCTTAACGAAAAAAACAAATGAATATTAAAAAGTTAAGAAAAATGAATAAGTTAACTTTTTTAAATAGAAGATCCTGTATATTTTCATTTAGAATAAGAGGTCCATTCATCCTTTTTTTAAAAATATAAAGTTTGCTGGCTTTTCGTTTAGCCGTTTTAAAAAGATTTAAATTTCTAATTAAAAATTCAATTGATAGTAAAAATCAGCATTACCTAGGATCAATCCATCAATTATCGTCATTAGTACCTACTTCGGATTCAGCGTTTGAACATTTAAAAAGAGTATATCTTCAAGTACAAGTGTGGTTAGGTATAAAATAATAATATTTCTGTTAAAAATTGGGAATAGAAGCATATTTCTAATAAACTTGAACCAATAATGATAAAGTAGAAGAAACTAAAGGGAACGAAAAAATCAAATTTTATCCATTTTTAACTTTGTTTTGTAATTTAAGAAAATACATAATTTTTATAAACAATTTTTTTCATTAAAATTTATATTTTTTTAATATTTATATTTAATAATATTATGATAGAAATTTATTTGTAAGTCAGTTTATGTTAAAAATTAGTTTATAAGTTTGTAATGTATTAGATTATGTGCAACAATATGTTTATGTTTGTTTATTCAATTATTAAATAAAAAGCAATCAATTTTAATGGGTAAACATAATTTACCTTACAAATAATGCAATTTAACAGGTTTTGGCAATAATTTATTCAACGTATTTGGATTTCGAGATTTTTGTATTTTAAACGCTTAAGGCTCTCCACTATGTTAATAAATATATTCGTCCAGTTGACTAGGGATGGGTTAAGATCAAAGGATCTTAACAGTCAATTAAAAATGTAAATCCACCTGCACCAGATAAACTACTTAAAATGATATTTTGCAACTGCAAAAAAGGCTGCTGTGCCTCTTGCGGTTGCCAAAGAATTGGATTATTTTGTAATGCAACATGTAAAACATGCAGCGGTGACAATTGTCAGAATTGTCCTCCAATTGACCAAGAAGAGGAGGTTGATTCTGATAATAGTTCTGATAAAGAATGGTTTTAAATTTTTTATCAGTTTTTAAGGGAAAGGATCGTTTTAAAGGGCCGAAATTTCACAAAAAATAAATACATATATTTTTTTTGTAATCAGACAATAAGATTTTCAGTCATTAATGGAAATGATTTAAGCTGATAAAAAATATATTTTTTTATTAATTTAAAAGTAAGTTTTTAGGTTTTTTAGGATTAAATTTTTACAATAATTAAATCAATTAATAAATTTTACATATTTAGTAAAAACGATTTTAATTTATAAATGAAAAAAAAATATTGATTGATCTCAAGGGGTGATTTTTAAGAGGTTAAAATTTGCAGTAAATCAATAAATTATATTATAAGGAGTAAACAAAATTTTAGTGTAAAATTAATGCGCGTTTTAATATTTTGGGAACACAAAAAATCTCATAATTTTTTGACTAATCACCCCGGTCTTTAAGGGTTGAAAAATTGATGGAAATCATAAATCATGCTTTAAAATTTTACAAAATATATATTCTACTTACCTAAATAAAATTTCCACGGATTGAATGCAATTTAAATTTTGTTTTAATTTTTTGCAAAAGGGGTGGGTTTCTCCCCTAAAATACAAGAAGCGCAAGTTGAGCAAATGTCACCATTGAAGTTAAGGGTAAAATAAGCATGATTTCAAATTTTCATGAAAATCGGTCGAGGTGCAAAAAATTCGAAGGTTATATATAATTAATTAATATTATTATTATTATAATTATTTCATTATAAAATGAAGAGCAACGAATTTTATTGGGTAAACTTATTATTAATATAACTTATCAACAACGTATTCCAACTGGTTTTATATTGGATTTCGAGCTTTTCGTATTTTACAGGTTAACGTCACCCCACTATATGGCATATGGGAATATTTTTTTTAAGTAGGTGCGTGAACCGAAACTATATTAGCAGGAGTTAGTTTTATTAAAAGTCAAAAAATATACAAGATAGGTAAAAAAAATAGAAACGGGTTAATTGGTATCATAGAAAAGTTGTTTAGAATTAAAAGTTACGCCTAAATCCCAAGTCTGTATCTACTTATTATTTTTTTTTTGACAATTTTGAATTACCGCTGTATGATACATATTTTTATTATTCTAATTTATTAATTTTTAATTGTTAAATTTAACTAAATTTAAAATTTCACGAATAATCTTTTTACCAAGACAAATATTTAACTAATAATATTGTCCCTAAAAAAAGTTCCATTTAACATTTTTTTTTCATATTTTTATGAAAGTGTTAAAAAAGTGTAACAACTGTTCTAGGTTAAATGAGATTTTTTCATAGAAACATTATTATTATTTTAAATTTTAAAATTTTATTAAATATGGTAATAACAAACCTTAAGTTAGAGGTTAGCTAAAAAAATATAAATCCAGTTAAATTTTATAAATAGGCGTTAATTTAAAAAAAGTAATTTAAAAGTAATTTGGTTGTAGGAATTAAAAAACATATTGCATATATTTTTTGTAACGTATTTGTATTTTTCCGGTTTGCAACCCGTTTGTCAGTAGATAAATTTTCACGACGTTTCGCCAACATCTCAGTTGGCATTTTCAAGTGATGCTTCCTGGGCGGTTGCTCATTTCAAGTCGAGTCGGGGGTCTTAATATACGAACTTTCTAAACATATTTTCCTAAATATGACAAGAATACCTAAAGCCAGTGATGTGCATAGTCATTTCACCCGGTCTGGGGATAGTCTGCGAGTTCCAGTCGCATGGTTTAACTTAACAAGAAAATTTCCAAAATACTTGGGAGTTAAAGTATTTAATAAACACGAGTTTAAAAAACCAATAACTTGATAAGTTTGGATGAGTATTTCTCGGCAAAATAAGTCGATATTTTTTTATGAAATTTATTATGAGACTTTAATCTTTATTTTCAAATTAAGTTTTTTTAAAGTTTGTGTCTATATACCACCAAGTGTACTGCCAGGCTTAGTATTTGTATGAATAAATTGTGATATTATTGTGTGTCTATTGATAAAATCCATACATTCATTGTAAATGCTCTGGAAAAAATGATTGTTATTATTATTATTTTTATTATCCACAAAGATTCGACATGACGTATCCTATGGCTCCGACCCCATTAGACCGAGCGCTCGCGGCAGAAAAAAGAGACCGATTTTTTACAGGCTGCCTTTGATACGGGTGATATTTATAGCCACAAGCTATAGATAGATGCACCTATTAAGTTTCGCAACGTGTTACTTCATATATAAACATTAACTTTAATTAGCAAAAAAAAAGAAGATTCTTAAATCAACTTTTTACAGTCTGCCAACTGTTGAAGCATAAGGCTAGATTGCCAAATCCACCAAAAAGTTGCAAGCAGACGGTTTTCTCGAGTACAAGAGTAAAGCATACTAATGCTAGTTCGCAAAAAAATCGTGTAATATTTAAAAATTGATGCATAAAAGTTAATTAATAAATTTTTCAAAGTATTTCAGAACAATTTTTTACAGTCTGCCTATTGAATAAATAACAACTTTTACAATAAATATTTCATATTAAATTATTAGCATACTAATTCACGAAGTTTAAAGTGTAGGAAGACGCAGTTAAACTTGTAAAAAAAACTTATAATGTTTAACAATTTTTTTCAGTCTGCCATTGTTTTCAAACAATATTTAGGTAATAAATAAAGAAACTATTGTATGGCAGACGATTTGTAAAGGTACTAGTGACAGTATTATAATAAATTAGTTTTTGTAACACACGGACGATTGTACTTCGCCTTTATAGAATTGAAATTACTATAGCACGGTCTAGTATGATAGCCGATCGATGCGTCGCAAACTTCTGGAAGTTCTACGTCCGCGTAATGAATCCCAGCTTTTTTCCGGATAGCGGAAGACTCCTTACACTTCTCTAACGTTTTGTCTGAAAATAATTTAACTTTTTCGCCTTTTCCACACAAAAAACAACTTGCACCTATGTTTTCTTCCTGCTCCGCCATGTTGCTCGGGATGACGCTCAAGGATAGACGCTCTACTGCTAAAATAGGCTATTTGACAATGCGAAAAATAAAGTGTCAATTACTGTTATCAGTATAAATTAAGAGTTTAAAAATGGTTATTTATTAACGTAAGTTAAAAATAATAATTTATTTATTTAAAAATCCGTACATAAAAACGTATTTTTTAAACGTTTGTCACATAACACAAAACACCCCTGATTGGTCCAGTTTATAACGACGTCACCTGCTTGTTTGGCTACTTGCGCCTACTTGTGATATATTAGCTTTCGAAACTGTTTTAATAAGATTTTCCTATATTATTCATTGTCTTTGTGTGATTTATTTGCAATATTTTACAAATTCTGTCAAGTACTTTTACTTTTGTAAAAGCAGACAGCAAAACCTGCCCCAAGTCGACGCGATCAAGGTCGGATTATTATACATATATATATATATTATATAATATATATATATATATATATATATATATATATATATATATATATATATATATATATATATATATATATATATATATATATATATATATATATTCGATTCTACCCTATACCTTTCTTTTTTTTAATTTAATAATCTTTAAAATACTTCTTAAATAAATTTAAATATATATTTAGGTATGTTTATAAATATTAATTAAATTATTTTTTTTCTTAAAAAATTACATTTTTATTATTATTATACATTTTTTACATCAAATCTGTGGAGGAATATTTGCAGAATTATTGGGTAAACTTGGAGCTTTTTTGTGTGCAAATTTATGAATATTTTACACACAAAACAGTTACTTCGTTTTTAGATGTTATATAAAAATAATTTGTTAAAAATTAATTTTGAAAAAAATGATGTTAAGAAATAAACTTCCAGAATCCCAATTACGTAATGTGCTTGAATTGTAATTACTCAGAAAAACTCAGTATTTTATTCTAAAACTATTATGCGTAAATTTTAATTACACAGAAAAAGCTGGGATTGACCGGGGTCAAGTGGCGTTAGGACGCCATGGTAAGGTGATGAAAGATTGACCGGGGTCAGGTAGGGTTATGTGCATCATGATGCATGCAAAAAACATCGTAGTGCACCTAACTTTACCTGACCTCATCAATGTTACGTTACTTGCCTACCGCGCGATTCTATAATATTCAAACTTTCAATTAACGCTAGATGTACCATCATAAATCTTCTGCCATTCAATAGTTTGTTTATTTACTATCTAAACATTGTTGGGATACAATGGCAGACTGTAAAAAATCGTTAAAAGTCATTCCTTTTTTTACAAATTAAAGTTAGTTTTGCGGTTATATGTATACATCGTATTAGGCTGCCATTTGTTTTATTCAATATTGTAAACTGTTAAGTTTATATTTAAATAACTTTTACACTGTAAAAAATTGTTCTGAAATACTGTGAAAAATTTGTTAATTAACTTTTATGCATCAATTTTTAAAAATCGGGAAACAGTCTGCCTTGTAAAAATTCGTCATGCTTTCTCATGCACACATTAGTCTAAATTGTGCTTGGCAGACTGTAAAAAAGTGTTTTTAGTTACACGATTTTTTTGCGAACTAGCATTAGTATGCTTTACTCTTGTACTGGAGAAAACCGCCTGCCTGCAACTTTTTTGTGGATTTGGCAATCTAGCCTTATGCTTCAATAATTGGCAGACTGTAAAAAGTTGATTTAAGAAGCTTCTTTTTTTTGCTAATTAAAGTTAATGTTTATATATGAAGTAACACGTTGAGGTACTTAATAGGTGCATCTATCTATAGCTTGTGGCTATAACCCGTATCAAAGGCAGCCTGTAAAAAATAGGTCTCTTTTTTCTGCCGCGAGCGCTCGGTCTACATAGGGCGTCATCGGAAGGCCATTCGTATCGAAGACCACATCTTTGGCCAAATTAATTTGCCTTAGTAAACGAAGGGACCCAAGGACAACAGATTTTTGCATTTATGTCACCATTTGGCAGTGTCAAAAATAACTGTCATATAAATGTTGGTGCTGTCTTTCAGGTAAATAGGTGAAATATTAGATAATCTGGAAGCAAAATCTAAAAATCTTAATAAAAGTTTCCTTATATCTTTTTAACTGATGGATTTAGGCATAGGACAAGAAACAGGAACTAGGGCTAAAATTTTGCGTAGAATCAGAAAGTTAACTGAAAATAACACTATTTTATTTAAAAAAAAACACAACATAGGTTTATTCCGTGTTTGTGAAGCACCCTGCAATATTTTTTTTAAAGCAAATATAACAAAGATCTACTACTTTTATTTGAAATATTTTTGATTAAAGGCGGCGTTTTCGAAATATCAAGGGAGTCCGGGACTTTTTGAACACAGTGTATATTAGATCATTATCATCTTAAAATATTAATGGCCTTAAAGTCACCTTTACAAGACCAAGAGAATAACAGACAAAAAGAAGTCACAAAATGTTTAAGCTCTATTCAGGGTAATCTTTTTTTTTATCCTGGGACAGTCCACCAAGGCTAAGGCCTAAGTACTAAAGCAAGGGCGGATTCAAAAAATCTTTACGGGGGGGTCGGTCTTAGGCAGAATAACCGGGGGTTTGAGGGATACTTGTATTGAAATACCCCTCAACGTAGAAGAGGTCCGAGGTCCGGGGGTTCGGGAGTCCCCCGTCCAGGTTAGCCACCCGTCTGCCTTCATTTGTAAATTGCAAATTACGGTATAATCCAGGAAACGAACCATTTCGCCTAGCAATTTTTTTAAAATGCATAAAATGACTTAAAATTTTGACAGTAGGTAGGAAATAGTCCAAGGATCAAAATCTATATCATGCCGAAGAGCGCCTTTACCTTGGGGGTGGTTGCCAAACCATCTCGAGGGTGGAATTTTTTTATATTTTAACCACAGGAATTAATAGAAAAATGATTTCTAAGCAAAAAATATTCTATGCATTTTTTTTGTCAAGTCAAAGTCAAGTCAAATATTCTTTATTGTTATAAGAAAAAAAATTATCGTTAACAAAGATTATAAAAATTAACACTAACGGCCAAGTGATGATCGCGTTGTTAAGTCCATTGCTAAATTTAACAACGCGATCATCACTCGGCCGTAAGAGACATACAATCAGTAATATTAAAGTAAAAATACATTTAAGACAAGTTTAACAATTTTTCTATATACGTACTGTATTAATTTACACCCCTAAAAATCTTATGTTCACTCTGAGGCCAACTGCCATAATTAGATATACGAGTAGTATGTTATTGTGAATAAGGAATCCGATAATCCCATTTTATTTAGTCCAGAGGCGATAAGGGACCAAACAAATAGAGGAACAACATTCACAAATTAAAACTTATTAATCAACATTAGTAATGTTGCAAAACACAAAACAGCACACTAACAGGAAAACAAAACATTAGCGTCAATTCAAATAAAATAAAAAAAACAGAAAAAAAATGCACCCATAAAACAAACTATTTCAGTTAAACACAATTAAAAAGTATCAGTGTAGTACTCCTGCAAGTTGTAGTATGCCTTATCGACCAGAAGGCTTTTAACTTTACTTTTAAATAATCTTAAGGATGTAGTAGTTCGCAGAAACTGAGGGAGGTGATTGTAACTCTTCTTACTTTCATAAAATATAGAATGTAAAATGTGTAAAATGCATACTTCTCGAGTTATTTGCAATCAAAAGTTTTTTGTCAATAACATCAACGTTTTTAATTGCTTTGCAAATATCTTAATATGTATGCATTTTATTAAAAAAAAACTGTAAATAACAAAATTGTAGCTTTAAAAAAAAACGAATAAAATGGTTTTTTTTGTAACTGCTGTGGGTCCACTACAAACCAAGTTGGGGTTTGTTAAATGTTAAATCAAACACAAAATTTCAGAGTTTCAAAGGCAAATAACGCAAAATCTACGTATTTTTTCGAGGAAAAGCAATAATCACTTTTTTGAAGAATTTGCAAAAACCTTTCTTTTTTTTAAAAAAAAGGCATGTATAATAAAAATTGAGTGAGTTATGATTTAAATAAGGTTAGACCAAAATTTTTTGAGTGCAAAAATCTTCAAAAAC
Organism: Listronotus oregonensis; assembly: GCA_019359885.1. Classification (NCBI taxonomy): domain Eukaryota; kingdom Metazoa; phylum Arthropoda; class Insecta; order Coleoptera; family Curculionidae; genus Listronotus; species Listronotus oregonensis. The sequence goes on from JAHBCN010006828.1 coordinate 26,147, forward strand.
ACCCCTTAATTACCTCCCTAATTTTAATTCCCTTTATTTATGTATCATAAATACATTTTTAAAGTTTAACCGATTTAAATTGCTTAATTTTGAAATAAAGTGCAGCTGCAAGTGAAAATCAAATTTCAGAATTTTAATAAAAAATTACATTTTCTTTAAAATAGCTCGAAACCTAAGGAATATGCGTAAAAATTACATTTTTCTTATTTTTTAATTTACTGTATGACCGAAATTAAGTGAGATATAAACGTTTAAAACGCATGTGTATAGACGAGCACAACCGTCTTTTAGCCATTTAGACTCACTTCTTTAACAAGGTAAGGGTTTTAAACAGTTTTAATATACAGCACTTATAGCTCTTAAAAAAACCAACAAAATGGTTTTTTAAAGAACTTTTTATCACAAAAGCTGAAGAAGTTATGCTTAAAAACCAATTTTTTGGGGCATTCTAAGAGCCCAAATACATTTTTGGAAATATCTTTTCATTTCAATACATTTTTTAATGTAATTGTACGTATTTTTTTATTTTATCCGTTAAATATATATATATATATATATATATATATATATATATATATATATATATATATATATATATATATATATATATATATATATATATATATATATTTTTAAAAATTTTTATTCATTAATCCATAATTGGGGTTTCTTTTAAGTGTTGAATTACTTCAGCTTATATTTCAAAGATTAAACATTTATTATTCAACTTATTTGGGCCAAGTTTTACTTGATTTAAGCTTTAATATGAAAGTGAAGTAAGTTTTGAAGGTTTTAGTAATAAGGGGTAGTTTTCACCCCCTAAAAAATAAAAAAACGCTCATTGGCATAATGCACACTTTAAGGGTGAGTCGAACTTAATTCCAACTTTTTATGCGATTTCATGCATTTCGTAAAAAATCCGCTGTTTTGTACTATTTTTTGCATTGTAATATTGTAATGGGTGGATTTTTGAGGATTAAAAAGTTACACAATGAAATTAGTAATACTTTTGGGCAGTCATATTTTTTAATTACCACTCTGTGATAATATGTTCATTTTTCTAGGGTAAATAATTGTTTTTGGGTTGATTTTCAAAGCTTGAAATATATTAAATAATGTTTCAAACAATTAAATACTTATTTTTCTACATATTTGCGCCTAATTTTATGTGACTTAAGCTTTAGTATGAAAGTTTTAAAGGTTTTTGCAATAAGAGGTAGTTTTTACCCCTAAAAAAATTAAAAGCGCCTTTTAGCATAATGCAGATTTTAAAAAGAAGAGTATGTTAAGCTTAATCCCAAATTTTCATGCAAACACTGTGATAATATATTAATTTCTTAAGGTATTTTTTTTAAATTAAATCATAATAGGGTTTGATTTTTAAGGGCTGAAATATTTCAAATAATGTTTCAAAGAAACAAAATACTACTTTTTCAACCTATTTGAGTCAAATTTTACTCAACTTAAGCTTAAATGTATAGCTTTATAGGTTTTAGCAATAAAGGATAGTTTTTATCCCTAAAAAATAAAAAGCGCCCATCGGCATAATATTGATTTTGAAGAGGAGGGTTAGTTATACTTAATCCCAAATTTTCATGCAAATTGCATGAAAATTTGCATTTTGAAAAAGCATTTTTTCAGCTTTGTTTCCTGGACTAGTAGGCCTACGTTATATTAATGCCTAACCAAATGCAATAGGCAACATAAAAAGTTTTTAATTAATAACTAACTAAGTACCGTAACAACAGTTACGTTCTTCCATTTTTAAGTCGTTTTTTTTTATTTTTTCTCTTTTATTTTTTGGATGATGGGGAGCGATCGCCCCATTCGCCCCTCTCTGAATACGCTACTAAAGTACTGTGGGTGTCTTTACACTACATATCACAAGCGGTAGGGGTGACCACTGCAACAAAGAATAGAATATGCAATAACTTCAGTCAAAAAAAGGACAGCCCCGCAATCGAGTTGGTTTTACGCGCATGTGCATTTGGTAGTACACTACTGGCTGGAATTATTTTGGTGCTGCACCATTTTTTACCGGATTTTTTTAAAGATACTCTTTCTTGCTTATAACTAATCATCTTTAATTATAAAATTTTTGGAAGTTAACTTTTGTTTCTTGATATATAAAACAGTATAACTTACTCACTAAATAATAAATAGACTTACCGTATGTGGGAGGTATAAGATCAGGGTTATTATCATCTTCTCCAATGGCATCAGTCATAATCGGTTGAATTATGTGGTGAGGAGGACTTTCCTCTTGTTTTGCTCTTCCCATTGGTGGATGTCTTATAGGACTATCAAGCTAAAATAAATTGCAGGTCATATTTATCTTAGTTTAAAAGAAAATATTAATAAGTATTAAAAAAATAAACATTTCTACAATAGTTAAAAAATAAAAGTTTTTTTTTTGAACATAGAGCATTAACAATTTTTTTTTGACAATAACTTAGTTTAAAAAAATCCCTTAGGATTATTATAAAGTAGTCGATACCTAAAAATCGAAATTTACGTCGGAATACAAGTTTTATCTTTCGTTTTTACATACAAATAAATGTAAATAGAAAGTAATCTTTAAAAAGAACAAAATTTAGGACAGCAAAAATTAAAGGTACATAGACCGGGTGGTGCATCGCCAGACTGGCCATAGGAAGTCCCATGTAAATTTTGATACATTGAATTATTGGCTCCCCTATTGAATTTACGACAAAATTGTTTTAGACTATTTTGGAGACGTTGATAAGATTAGCTCACATACTAAATTTCGTTTTTTTTTTGATAAGGCAATTAAAAGTTATTTAAGAAAAACTATTTGTAAAATCCTTGCATACCTGCTACATACCTTAATGAATCCACCGGTAATAAATAAAATGTCTTGTCAACTTTTTAATTGACGTTTAACTTTGTATTCGTTATTTCAATTTTATTATAAGTGTTTTTTTGTTGTAGGTTTTTTAAGTTAAAAGGGCTTTTCATTAAGGCTCTTAAAATATATTTTCCTGTCCATAACCAATCCTCCATATCGCTCTTCAGTAAAACTGGACCAATTACACCAAAAGTTTGGCTGATTATGTTGACGATACTTTTATTGTATGAACAAGTAATGACCAAGGACTTTTTTTTTAAATCTAAATTTCCTTTGTATTAAATTTATAATGGAGAAGGAGCAAAATTCGGCTCTACGTTTTCTCGACGTTCTAGTCAAACGAAATAATGGAACATACAAACCTCGGTATATAGAAAACCTACCTACACTGGACAATATTTACACCTAGATTCTAATTACTCTAACAGAACGAAACAAGGGGCCATGGGAACTTTATATAACCGAGCAGTGACCTTATGTATAGTTTGTCCAAGCTAACATTTTTGTGTTGGCTTACATGTTCAAAAACAAAAATTACTAGACTCAACGTCAAAATCAGCTGATTGGCGTAAATCACCCAGTAATGGATTAAAGGCGTTTCAATTTTTGTTTGGGTGTGTTATTTCGTGTTTTAAAGTAATTAGCGAGATAAGAGATTACTCTGCAGTGTTTTTATTATTTTTTGTGTGGACTATTTGACATTTTTTATATTTCATAATTTATTTTATTTTGGAGTAAGTTTTTATTTTTATTGGTTTTAAGAAAAAAACACTAGAATAGATATTTTTAGTGTATAAATCACAATGATTACTGTATTTCCAGTTTGGAAAAGCTTCGAAACCCACTTCAGAGTTGTGATGAGTCGGAGGTAAGAAATATAACCTAATAAATATTTTTTGAAAAATGATGCTGTCAGAATAGTTATCTTGCAAAAGGTAAAATAACTCATCGTTTTAAGCGTATTATAATCTAAAAATACATCCTCAGATGTGCCAAATATTTTAAGATTTAAATATATTTATGAATGTATTTTTTAGGATCGCATAGTGGCAGTTGCTGACAAAATAAGAAGCAAAATATGAAATTTATAAGTAACTTACGCTTAATGGAAAAACTAAATGTGCAACGCATAAAGAGGAAATTTTCAAAAGGTTTTATCAAAAATGAAGATTTAGGAGAAAATAAAAATCTTTGGGTGTTTCTCGATGAAACCTAGATCTTCTCTAACAGCTCTTTCGGTCTTGGCAGGATGACGATGTACATTTCAGTGAAAAGATAAAACATTCTAATGACTAATTATACGCTAGAAAAAAATGTACTTTCCTACACTTAAGGAAAAATTGAAGGGCCCATTTTTTTTAAATCACAAGGTTAATCATTTTACAATACTCTAATAAAATTTTGTTTTGTCTTATAAATTATCACAGTTTTACAAAAAAAGCTTCCTCCTGCACACCGACAAGCTGTAGAAGACCTGTTTCTCTTTTAGGAATATTTTTACAGCTTCTGCTCTGAAGCATTAGCTGTCAGAATTTTTTTTTGTATATCTCAATTAGAGCAAATTAAAAGTCTACTCAGCAGGGCCGTATCTAGGTATGGCCGCGCCCTTGGCGGGGCTTAACATTTGCGCCCCCTCAGAACGGGTGGTTTGGGGAGTATACCAGGTGGTGCATTTGTTAAATCGTTGCATACCTGCTACATAGCTTAATGAATCCACCAGTAATAAATATAATGTCTTGTCAACTTTTTAATTCACGTGTTACTTTGTATTAATTATTTCAACATGTTTTACAGTATTGAAGAGAAAATAATGGCTGTAATCATTTAATAAATACAAGTAATTACATTGAACTACATAATGAGATTTTTACATAATGGAACAATTTTATAGGAAGGTAAAAAACACACTTAAAAACTGTCTAAAAATACGTTGCTAATGCTTTTTAATTAGATGCTCAAACAGACCTCCGTTTACTGCTAAGCAATATCCTAAACGGTTATAAAATTCAGTTCTTACATTATGAAGTTGAAATGCCGATAGTCGATCGCACGCCGCTGAAATTGAAACTTTTAATTCTTCTAAATTTTGATAACACAAATTTATATAAATAACATTTTTGATATGACCCCAAAGGAAGAAGTCGTTTGGCGAAAGATCAGGAGACCTAGCTGGCCAATTTATGGTGTAATTTGGTGCTATAGTGAGTCCATTGAAAACATTTTGAACATATTCCCTTACTTCTCGTGAATTGTGTGCAGGACAACCATCCATTTGAAACCAAATAATGTCTTGATTGTCAGGTGCAACTTCTTCCAATGCCGGCCCCACTTGATTTTGTAATAGTTCTAAAAAAGTTTCTGTTCCCAAATTGTGATTCAAGAAAAAAGGTCCAATAATCCGATGTCCATATATACCCGCCGAAACGTTTACCTTTTGAGGGTATTGAGTCCTTGATGTTTTGAACGTTTGGTTCATTGTTTAATGTGAAGGTGCATTCGTCACTAAAACAAATATTGCGTAAGAAGTCCCTATCGTTATTCGCCCTTTCCATAACTTCAAAACAAAAATATACTCTTCGGATCTCATCGCCTTTCCTTAATTCCTGATGTCTTTGATATTTGTACGGATGATATTTATATTTCTTTAATTTGCGTAGTACTGTGCTGTGATTTTTTCCTACGACTTTTCCAAGAAGCCTGGTGCCTGTTCCTTTATTTTCTTCTATATGAAGTAAAACATCTAAATCGGCATTATTTTCTTGAGCTCTTCCATCGAGTACATTATTATTTCGCTCTAAGCAGTTGCATTAACAGTACCTTTTGTCTCAAACTTATAAACGATATTTTAAATTGTTGTCTTACTTGGAATGTGTCTGTCAGGAAAAAACGTAGAGAACATGGTGGATACTCTTCGATAACTATTTTCCATATAATACCATTTAATCATTGTTATTTTCTCTTCAATACTGTAAAACATGTTGAAATAACTTATACAAAGTAAAACATCAATTAAAAAGTTGGCAAGACATTTTATTTATTACTGGTGGATTCATTAAGGTATGTAGTAGGTATGCAACGATTTTACAAATATTTTTTTTAAAATAACTTTTAATTGCCTTATCAGAAAAAAAAAAGAAATTTAGAATCTGAGCTAATCTTATCAACGTTTTCAAAATAGTCATTTTGTTGTAAATTTAATTCAATTTACAACAAAATACAATTTTGTTGTAAATTCAATAGGGGAACCAATATTTCAATGTATCAAAATTTACATGGGATTTCTTATGGCCAGTCTGGCGATGCACCACCCGGTAGAATACCCCCAACGAAAAGAAGGTTTTTTCTCGGAAATTTTACAAAATTAAAGTGCAAGTTGTATGTTTAAAGTTTTTTGATCCGATAATTTCGTTTCTTTAAAATACCAATTTTGTGGTAAAATTTGTGTCAAATTATATATTTTCTTTATATGAAAATATTAGCCTACTCTTTGAATGAGACATGATTTACATAAAATAACTGTTTGTATCTGACTAAAAGAATTGAAATGTAAGTTAGCTATACATCCTTATTTGCGGATGATTAAACTTAAAAATAACTAAAGGAAGTCTTTAAGTTGAAAATTTGTTATAAAATTGTTCTGTTTAATTTAATTATTTGATTAATTTTGTCAGTAAAAAATAATAATAAAATGACTATGGTATTGACAACTGATATAAAAAAGTATTTTTCATGGCCGATTTTGCGCCCCCCACGTAGCTGCGCCCTTGGCGGTCGCCCATCTCGCCACCGCCTAGATACGGCCCTGCTACTCAGATGCATCCCTTTATTGTCCACTTCACATTTCCCACTTTTTCCGCACCTTCATCTCTAGAGTTTCGAAACTACGAAATCCTATCACTAATTTACAGAAAATTTTGAGAAGTGGGTTAGAGATGATCTACTACCTAATTTAAAAAGGCCTTCATTAGTCATTTTAGGTAATGCCAGCTACCATAGTAGGTTGTTGGAAAACTGGCCATATAGTGGCGGGAAAAAAGAAAATATGGTTAAATGGTTAAAAAACCGAAATATTCCTTTTGCAAAATCGGCGACAAAATAGATTTTGTGGTGCTTGTATCAACACCTACCAAAGTCTCCCAAATCTTATGTCGTCGATGCTCTTATTCAAGAGGGTGGTCATCAAGTGCTGCGCTTGCATCCATATCATTGTGAATTCAATGCTATTGAAATGGTATATATTTAAAAATAATAAGACATTCCCTATTTTATGGGACCCACATTATTAGTATATTAATAAGGTAAATGGTAATAAAAATCATTTACAAGTTATCTTCTTTTTACTTTTTAGCTTTTCTTTATTAAACTACTTTACTGCTTTAAATAAAAAACTAAATATTAAATGACTATTTCATTTAAACACATTACATCAATGGCCACAGTAGTTGCCAAAATGCTTCCATTTACAGTCCAGCTGCTAAAACGGCAAACCTACCACTTTGTCTGCTCTCTTATCTTAAAAGTGTCCAGACTATTATCTGCTGCGTGCAGATTGCATACATTTTTCTTTCGTCATTACATACATTTGCTTTTTTCATAAAAACCCCTGGTGGACACCTCCACTTCTAAAGCCTTAACGCTGTCAAATCTTTTATTTTATACCTAACCCCTGTTAGGAGTTAGTTGTCTGATATAAAAAAAAACTTTACTTTACATCTTAAAAATTACTAGCGTGCTCCGAACCTTTACGCCCTGAGCTAACCTTAACATCTTTGCACAGAGAGGCAAAGGAAAAAATACTCTCTTAAAATTGCCCTTCCCTCTTGTTTATCACAGCTCTCAGCAGGGGGATTATATAAAAAGGAAGGTGTAGCAAATTATTGGCGACGACCTTCCAACGTTTTTGATAAATTTATTTTATAAAATATAAGCATCTTGTAGTGTTAATAATACTCTGAATAAATAAATAATTATTACTGTTTTCTTTTATTTATTTTGTAATTTAATATAGGAAGCAGCTAATGAAGTTATATCAGATGAAATAAATCGACTTATCTTTAGGCATCTTTAAAAAATTTTAAATTTGCATAATAAGGGACATCGAATCATCCCTTATAGTGAGATATTTTATCAAAATATTTCAATTCAACTGTAAAGAATATGCCTGCAAATATAAAAAAACATAACAGGTCACTTTGATATTCAGAAATAGTGTACACTATTTCACATTTATTTTACGTACCTAAGCGTAAGTAAGTAAGTAAGGACAAAAGTGTAAAATAGTGTAAACTATTTCTGAATAACAAACACTTAATAAATAACTATTAATCTGCACTAGATAGGCGAAAATGATTATTTTTAATAAAATATTATGTCCAAACATCAAGCTTTCACAATTTATGCAAATATATGAACAGCAAGAAAAAAATACTGATAAATTTAGTTATTGTAATCTAACACCAATTTTTTTAAGATATTAAAATTTTGAAACTCCCTTCACTCAGTACGGTCCTGACTAAAATTCTTATATCAGCCAACTTAAATCTGAAAAACAATATTTACTAATATGTAGGGATATTCGCATTGCCAACCCAAAAATGTTAGCTTGGACAAACTATAACAATAAGGAAACCCTGCAAGATAAAATGACTAATATAAAGAAGTATTTTTACTATAAGAAATGTAAAGTTTACATTGGGGAAACAAACAGACCACTTGAAACTATAGTTAAAAAACACAAAAAACATACAATACTAGGTAAAACGTCAAGTTAGGGATTTTCAAACACGCATGGTCAAAACAACACTGCATACAGTGGTCGGAAGTAGAAGTTATTCATACAGAAAACCACTTTAAGAAAAGAAGCTGTAATAATTGTAAACAACCAAAATGTATTAAGCAAGCCTATTATCGTCATTCCGAATATCTGGCAGCCGTTGCTGAATCGTGAAAAATCGGTCAAGCTGCGTTGAACACCGGATAGTATGTAAGTCATAGCTTTTAAAAATAGTTTTTAGTTATTACCCTAAAACGGTTGGAGATATATCACTAACCGAAACGTTGTGTATCAACAAACTAATAAAATAAGTAATGTCCAAGATTTTAGTGTTACTTAACATTCTACCTAACTTTTAACAAGAATGTTAATTTATAACTCAAAAGAAATTAAATAATTTCTACAATCCATAAATAATAAGCAATGCCAGTTTCGGCTTAACATTAATTTTGACAAAATTATAAAAGTCTTAAATTTGGACTTTTGTTTAGTCTTGAAATAATTATTCTTGTCGCAAGAAGGTAGTTTAAGTTCTTTTTAAGGCGAATGCTTTCAGTTTAAAAGTCCTTAATCTAGTTTGAAGAAAGTCACTTTGCAAGTTTTTTAGTAGTTTCTTCGGCGAAAGGATGGGTATTAATTTTTCCAGTTCTATTCCAAGCTGCTTTTTCGGGACTGTCCAACACTTATGGATAAGCTTGATTTTGCAGGGTTTACGGAAAAACTAATTTTCGAAAAGAAAGAGAGATTTTTACTGGAGAATGATCACACAATCCCATTTCCCCTGAGTGCTACGTGGGCAGATAGTTACCCCGCGGAGCTACTCTTTTTAATCTTATACCGAAAATCTCTAAAGCGATTCGCAATATCTACTATTTTTGCTAAAAATCAATCAATCCCCTCTTTCACCTGCAAGTGCAAATGCAGGGGTATATTGTTAGTGATTGATCAAAGCACCGATCGACTTGAGACTTGATATTCGAGCACCAGGGAGTCGCAGACTCCTTTATTAATATTTTAATAAAATAACATAAATCATTTAATTCACATTATTGTAGTGTTTTGATCGTGCAAATCGGTTCACAAATAAAGTTTTGCCTTAAAGTTAAGCCTTTAAACAGATGTTTTTATCCGTAACTATTTTATTTATTACTATTTTTAAATAAAATTATATTTAAATTTTAGCTTGGCTTGAATCTTATAGTGTAAAAAAATGGAAAATCTCCTTTAATTTTCTCAAAAATAAGTGTTTTTCCTTGATTATAAAAAACGAAATTTATTTTATAATTTCTGTTATCCAGAAGTTCTGAACAATGCTTTTAGCCAATAAGTTGCCCTGCAAATAGTTACTTTTAATAAGACTGGTTAAAATTTGCCAAAAAGCTCATTTTACAAGCTAGGAATTTAGCTCTATTTTAAATTTTTAAGGTATTTTATAAATGTTTAACGACGATATAAAAGTCCCTATTTTTAAAACAAGGCACCCTGCATTATTATGGATATCTCAGTTCATCTTAATGCACTTTATCAATACCTAAAATTTGACTTCATCAATTTTGGTATTTTAAAAGAAATAATTTAAAAAATAAGCTGAACCAGAATAAAAACTGAGGACCGTTTCTTCACTCTCGGTAAAGTATGGAGTAACTCGAAAAATGTAGAGTAGTTGGTTGGGATTACTTGAAAATACAACAGACATAGTCATTTGCAGGTAAACTATAAACATTAGGACTTACCCTAAACCTCCTGACAGCGAAAACAATAAGACCAATAGCAGCCGCGACTATAAAAGTAGATCCTGCTGCTAATAATATGTACAACCACGGCCCGGATATCCCTGCTTTTGGTCCTTCTGTGGGGTCTGTGGATCTACGAAGCTCTTTTAGGCCAGGAGCTTGTAAAGTTCGAATTAGAATAGGCTGTGTGAACTTCGAAATACCTAGATAAAAAATAAAATTTTATTTAATAAAAATCTCATGTTTACTATAAACATTTAAATATTAAAAACTCTAGCCCATGCCAGACCCATATGATAAACAAATCTTCAGCCATAAGTCGTTATTATTACTGCAAAGAATTTCTAATGTGAATATTTCTCGTACATAAAGAATCTAACTGGTTAGATGAAAGACATTTTTTATAACAAATTTTAAATTTCGACTTTACGTTTTTCCGGTAGAAGTTGTAATTTACAGTAGTCTAAAGCCATGTATATATTTTTACTTTCAATTAATGGATACTATATTGAAATATATATATATTTTTTTAATCTTAAAATTTAGACCCAAAAGTATCATTTTACTATATTACTCTATGATCAAAGGATTTGACCAACAACAAAACGCACCCTTCAATCTTTCTTTAATTATTTTTTAACTAGTTACGTATATTAAATAATTTTTATAATAAGCCAGTTGTAAATTTTAATATACTATATTTTTCCTTTAAATTATGAACTTGTAAAGTACTGTCCCTTAATTAAAAGAAAGGTGTAAACCGCCTTGCTGTTTATGGCTTGGCAAGGGGCTGTTGCTTTGTGATTCATTACTTCTGGGACACCCTGTATAATACCATAAATAACTAGACCCGTTTAAAATATCTTCATTGAGCACTTATTAAGGTGGAATCGTTTCGGTCCTGGTCCCAGGGTTTAGATTTACTACGTTATAAATTTTTAACAAAAGCTCTTAGAATATATTAGGTTTATATATTAAAACCAAAAAACCTTTAATTTTAACTATTGTGTTATAGTCCACAGTACAGCCCCCCCTGGCAAGTTGATTACCACATACTTTATAATTCGTGAGGAAGTTCGTTTCGACGAGTCTACCACCCTTTTCCTCTGCAACTTTTCTCGATTCCTCCGCTTTTTCGCTCGAAAAAGCCCTATATTATGGCGATTTCCCAAGGTTTTAAAAAGTCACAACCACAACTTTTTTTTTTTAGCTTACATTACTGGAAATTTTGTTAAATATGTGAATTTAAACTTATCCGACAAAAATTTGTCCGACTTTTTCATGTCTACCGCTCGAAACATGCCCAAATGACAGGATATTAAAAACCGATCACCACATAGGTAATTTTTGGTAAAATTAATTCTAAATGATTTATAAAATAATATCCTATGGTTGTCCGACAAATTTCAAGCCGCATTTTTTCAGTCCGACAGCTAGAAATTGGAATTTTGACTGGGTATAAAAAATCGTTAACCACATGTCGGACAAAAATAACACACGAAAAAAAAGTATTTTTTAAAGAAAAAAATATATTGTCCGACAAAAATATATCCGCAAATCGTTGGTCCGACAAAAAAAAAAGATAAAAAAAATTTGTAAAACTTTTCTACATATATTTATAATTGAAAATAAAGTATTTTATTTTATGAAATAAAATTTAATGTAAAATATATATATATATATATATATATATATATATATATATATATATATATATATATATATATATATATATATATATATATATATATATATATATATATAATAAGCTTAAGAATAATTATTCAAGAAAGAAAAAATATTGTCACCAAACCGTCATAATGTTTACTTTTAACCCTCATTTGTTTTTTTTTTCATGAGTATCCGCGATCATTTTAGTAGGTTTTTTAATGATGTCTTTTAATTTGTACAGTTTTTAATAAATATATAAAATAAAATTTTTGCAGTTTAAAAGAGCGTTTTTTAATATGCATTTTATCATTACTAATGTTTTACCTTATTAAAAAGAATTTTTGTAAAATTTTAAAGTTGTGTTTAATAACGTTGCAACACACATGAAGTTTGTGATTCCTTAAAAAATTAAAAATCTTTGTTAATGTTACAAATATGCTTGAATTTGAACAAAATTATACGAAATTAATTTGATTTAAAATAAATTATGAGAGTGTTTAAGGTAAATAAAAAAAAATAGAAAAATTTTAAAGGTTTTTCAAGAGAAAAAAAAATCTTAGGAGGCCATGATTTGGTAGTGAGGCATAACTTTTAATTCTGAACTTTTCTTTATAACCTTTTGCTGAATTTTTTTAAATAAGGGTACTTTACTCCTGTACAATTTTTATATTTTTTGACCTATCCTGTACTTAACCCGAGACAGTTACAGTGTACGTTGCATTTTTGTTACCATAGAAACTTTTGTGAACCTGATTTCCAATGAAAAGGTGTTAATCTAGGATCCGTGTTTTAATACGAGGTGTTACAGAACACTGCAAAAATTATTTTTATGTAGTTTTTATTATTTTTGCAGGTAAAGGCGGACACTAAATTGTCGGACAGGTGTATCACTATTTTCTACAATAAATTTAAAAGAAAAAAAAGTAAAAATTAGGTTTGTGGTCAACGATTTTTTATACCCCGTCAAAATTCCAATTTCCAGCTGTCGGACAAACATAAAATGGTATTTTATAAATTATTTACAATTAATTTTACCAAAAATTACCTATGTGGTGATCGGTTTTAAATACTGTCATTTGGGCATGTTTGAAGCGGTAGACATGAAAAAGTCGGACAAATGTTTGTCGGTCAAGTTTAAATTCACATTTTCAACAAAATTTGCAGTAACTTTAGCTAAAAAAGAAAGTTGTGGTTGTGACTTTTTAGAACCTTGGGAAATCGCCATAATATAGGGCTTTTTTAAGCGGAAAAGCGGAGGAATCGAGAAAAATGGCAAAGGAAAAGTGTGGTAGACTCGTCGAAACGAAGTTCCTCACGAATTATAAAGTATGTGGTAATTAACTTGCCAGGGGGGGCCTGTACTGTGGACTATTAGTTTTAGTATTTTTTAAAACTAATTTTTAGTGTCCCACCGAAAGTTCGGTTTCGGTTTCGGCCGAGTTTCGGCCACAAATCAAGTTTCGACGGAAGTTTCGGTTTCGGCCGAAATTGGCCGAAACTTTTGCCAAAACCGAAACTGGTTTCGGAAGTTGTCGTGCACGCTCGCCTAACTTCGTTTCTCGCGGCAAGTGCGCCGTTCGGATAACTCTGTAGCAAGAATAACATTTAAATAAATGATTACAAAATAATTAATATACTGTGTTTCCATTTTATGTCCTAATTAAGGCAGAATAATGGGTAAAATGCACCACCACTAACCACACAAAACACAACCATATACAACATACAGGGTGTCCGGGAAAATGTGGGAAACCTCCAGGTTGTAAAAAAAGTAAAAAGAATGCAAGAAGTTCTTATAAACTTTTTTCGTATAAATTCTCCTTTTCAGAGATATTAGCTCCTTAAGAGCTTTAATGGAATTAAGTTTTTAGACCTAATTATTGAACCATCAAGTATGTTTCAATATTATTTTAATAAAATGTTATATCACGTAAGACTCTTTAAATTACTATCAGAGAAAATGTTGTAAACTCAAGGAAGTTTGAAGGTTAATGGAAGCCCAATACTATGGCTTATTACATCAAAAAATGTCCAGCCCACTATGAAAATAACTGTCATGAGGGGCCCCTCGATTCTGCGCAGTAACAAAATTCCCCAAAATATTGTAATGTGATGCCTACCTACACACAGTTTGTAGGTAGGCAACATATAATCTTTGGACAGAGCCGGAGTTCCGTTTTCGTGTCCGACGGTGTGGTGTTTATGAAACCATACCCGCGCTGTGCCGTTGTCTTATCAACCCTTCCAAGCGAATTACATGTTTTGTTGTCGTTTGCGCCGTATTAATTTCGATTGTTTTGCCTTGTGTGATTTTATTTTGTGGTTGCAAAAGTTTTTTGGTTTGATAAAAACCTTCATATTTAATTCAAATATTACTTTCACAAGGGCATAAACTAATCTTGAATTGAGGCTTCAAAAATCTGGTCCAGTCTAATGCTCCAAGACCCAGTCATGTTCGGTGTCGCAAAAGAAAGTTAATTAATCATTTTGGCGTTACTTTTGAGAACAACCTTAACTGACACAAACACAAAAGCTTGGATTTCTCGTTTGAGCCAGTAAGTATTTCTATCCCTCTAATCTGTAGTATACTCTGTATGTATTCTAATCAAACCATCTTTGGATTATTGTTCTCATGTCTGGGCAATGGTATTTCCTACAACTCTTATCATTCTTGATTTCATTCAAAAAAGATCTATTCGTCTTATTAATGACCCTACGCTTACGGAAAAATTTCCTTCTCTTTCCCACCGACGCGACGGGCTGGAGGGTATATGTTGCATTTTTATTGGTTTTTTTCAGGGCTTCTGCTCCAAGGAGTTGGCAAATGTAATTCCTCTGGCAGCTCCCCACAGAGCCACACGTAGTGCCACCTTTTACAGTCCAACTTAAGATGCCCCAAACTTCCCACTTTCTTTGTTCCATCATTTCCAGAGTGTCCAGACTGGAATCTGCTATCCGCAGAAGTTTTCCCTTCCCCAAATATTTAGATCTGGTGTAGGTTAACTCACCTTTACCACACTGAACGATTTTGAAGCCTTAGCCTTGGTGGACTGTTCGACGATATAAAAAAATTCTGATGTAAAAAATTCTATGCTTCTTGTTAAATCGGTTTATGTTACCTGCATAAGGTAAAGGTCGAACGCTGTTAGAACAACACCGATACGTCACAGTCTCATATCAGTTTGCCATATGAGACCGTGACGTATCGGTGTTGTTCTAACAGCGTTCGATCTTTAACACTATTTTATTGTACTTTTATACAAATTATTAATTTATAAAATATTGTATTACCCTAAAACACAAACAACCAGTTCAAATTATGGTAAGTTTTTACTTTTTTTGACCTTTGCCGATTTCGATGATTTTTTGCATACAGAGGTGCTGATTACAAATCTAAAGTAAGTGTTTTTCTTCAACGTTTTATTTTTCAAATATCGATCCTTAAATATGACAATTAGATTAAATTGATTTACACTATCTTGCCTTTATTTTATTACAGAATTCGTAATAATTACAAGAAACTATCATACAATGTTTAAATTTTATTTTAAAAAATCGTGTTGTTAATTATTTTATTAAGATTTTTGGTAAAAATACGAAACACCCGAAAATATCAACTATTTAAATAGAAGGCTATGAAGTGGCGCCATCTATAATTGTTTCGTTAATTAACCAACAATGTTGTGCAAAAAATAAAAAATAAATTTGTCATTTGATGAAGTCAACTTTATATGGTATGGTTACAAAGAATTATGGAAGTCCGGACCTGACCTACGATTCATTGTGCAAACTCCGCGAGGCGTTTCCCCTATTCCCTCTGCCCTGCACTCCTGGACAATTTTGTTCTACAGCATTGGCCTTCCATACACCTTTAACCTTCCTTGTGTAAATTACACACAGCTACAGGAACGGACTAGCTATAATACTTATGACCCTCTTTTTTCCGAGTTAGCATTTTTAAAAAAATAATATCTCAATTGTTTATATAAGTTAAGAATTAATGTGGACGACATTTGATAGTATAATACTTGAACTTAATATAACGCGTAATAAAAAGTTCGGATATTTGTTTCTATTGCTAAAATATGTGTATAAGGTGACTGATACATTCAAGCGGCGTGAGGGAGGTAGTGGTGGGGATAGAAGGTCTCGGACTGGCATACCGAGTCAAAAAGTGAAATCGAGAGTTTAAATCGCCGGAGCGCGAAAAAACAGACATATCTCTGCAAATTTTTTATCGGATCAAGCTTCTTTTTGTAATCCGGAGTATCGCAAAATGTTATGAATAATGGCGCTTTTAGTTTTAAAAAATATTATCAATTTTTCTCATAATTTTAATATCTTATACTTTGATTAAACATTATACAATTTAACTTTTTTAAGCAGCAATAAATTATTTTGAAAACTTAAGTAATTTATTTATTTTTTTAAATCATGAAATTAACATGTAAATGGTACAACATCTATTATAAGAGAGAGTAAAATATAATTCATATCGTCTTCAATATTTACATATTAATACATTCGATATTAATACTAATACATAGAAATGTAGTTTGTAAAATGATAAATACATACAGATAAAAAAAAAACAGTGTTAATTACGAAATAAAAAATAAATCAATTTAACTTAATATTATTTATATTTTAATTTTTTATCTGACACTTCACTGGATAACATATCAATTAATCTGAAGCAGAAACTTCAGTTTCAGTTCAGATATATTAATTGATCTCTCGTCAATACTATTTTCAATGGAGGATTCATCACCAGTCTCGTCAAGAAGCTTACGAACTAATATATTAGTAGCCTCTGATTCTGGCTTTTATATTACGTGTTTTTAATATTACGATTAAAAATGAGTTACGACGCATGGATTTAAATTAAAAGAAAAATTAATAATAATTTTTAAAAACTAAATACATCATTATTCATAGATTTTTACGCTACTCCAGATTAAAAAAAAAGAGTTTGGTTCGATAAAAATTTGCAAAGATATAGCTATTTTGTTCGCGCTCCGCTGAACTCTCGATTTTAGTTTTTGACTCTGCATGTCAGTCCGAGAGCTTCTATCCCCACCACTACCTCCCTTGCGCCGTCGAAAGTATCAGTCACTTTAAACACATCTTTTAGCAATAAAAAATAATTATTACAAGTTTTTATTATGCGTTATATCAAGTTCAAGTATTATACTATCGAATACCGGCCAAATTAATTCTTAATTATTATAAACAATTGATATATTACTTAAAAAAAAATGCTAACTTGGTTCCGACTGGTCGTATAGACTTTTTTTTAAATATTTGTTTTACAGTCAGCTTTTTATATTTCTAAGTTAAAAATTCTTAACTTATGCTTTATAAACAAAAAAGTACCTTTTTTCAAGGCTCAAAACAAAGGACTAAATAATATTTTTTTTATTAGATTGATCCAAATTAGTAAAATATAAGTCTCGAAAAACCAAAGAACAGTTTGTAAGACATAGAATATTTTTAAACAAAAAAGATATAGCCCAATAGATTAGGACTCTAATATCAGTAAAACTCAATTATCTTAGCCACAAATTATCGGATCATGTTTTAGAACCTCTTATTTAATTTAAAATTAAAAAAAAAACAATTTTTTGTAATAATAAAAACAGATAAAAATATGTTTTCAATAATTATGAACATTTCAAAAAATGTCTATTTTTAACGGTTTTTTATATTTTCTTTTTCTAAAAAGAATGATCAAATCCATTTTAGCCGGGTTCAAATCATTAGTCGTTTACATATCTAAAAAAAAAACAATTTGAACACGTTTTCATAATTTTCAACCCTCCACCCCCAATCTCTTCACACTTTTTCGAGTCTAAAACTCTATAGTCATGTTCAGGTAATCATCCTCTACAACTTCTAATAGCTTCCAACCGGTTACAAATTAAAGTCATGAATATTTCCTACAGACTGGGCTTTAAGGGAAGTAAAAATTATATAAAAAATGGGCAAAATCAAAGTTCTACTCAAGGCTCTTAATATAGAAGTACCTTTTAACTACATGCGTCTTATTTTTAACAAATATACGTAACTTTTTTTTTATAAAGTACATTTTGCTTATTTTATTAAAACCTTTAATTATTTTTTGATTAAAAAATTCAATACATATTTAAAATGTTAGCTGGCACAAAATTGAAGACAAAGAACTTTGGGTCACTCTTAATTAACTTAATAAATAAAACTTATATTTTAAAGCAGAAAATGTTTGGTTTAAATTGGTTATTTTATGTTACCTTCGTTTTTTCTGTAGGTAATGTACTCTATAGAGGCTCGTAATAAAAGAACGAAATGTACAGGGTTTTTGGCTATATTTTGAACGTGTTATCTTTAGGAATATTTAAAAAAGTTAAATACAAGAGTTTTATGGTTTTATCTGAACCGCTAGGATTTGCTAAGAAAAGAAACAAATGATAAACGACAAGTTGACAAATGAACATCAACTTTCTTATTTTTAATGCAATGCCCTATATATTTTAACCTATTATAATAGACAATTTTCTTCTGATTTAAAAAATATATAGTTTGCCTATGTTTGCATTAACCGTTTTTGCAATATTTAAATTTTTAGAATTGAATTTTTTATTATTCAGACCTCTTGCGTCTTAGCTAGTTACGCGAAGTGGGCTTTGATAAAATACCTATATTATTAAACAAAACAACAAATATTACAGTTATTGTCACCGCAATAAAGTCTGTCAAATTTGATAAAATTAAAGAGTTAGGAAGTTAATTATATTGTTAATAAAAACAACATTTTAAAAATAGCTAAAATAATCATTTAATTTCAAATTACATAATTAGGTATCATAAACACATAACTTATTCGACCAAGCTACCACCGTTATTAAAGTAATCCTGAATATTGTTTTTCAATTTATGTCTAATCGCATCTAGTATAAACTGTGGATTAAAATGGTTTAATTCTCGAATCTCTGTTAGTATTTTTTGAGTAAGTGCTTCTAAAGTGTGACATCTATTATAGTATATTTTATTCTTTAAATAACCCCACAAAAATAGATCCAACGGGGAGAGATCAGGACTGTTGGGTGGCCAATGTATTGGACCGTGCCTTCCAATCCATAAATTATATTTATTATTAAGAAATTATGTTACCTGAACCACATAATGAGCAGGAGCTCCGTCCTGCTGCCATATAATCTGGTTATAAATCATTAGTGGCAACTCTTCCAAAAGGTTCTCTATGTCATTTTGTAAAAGCCTGAGATATTTTTGACCATTCATGTTCCCCTCAAATATTATAGGACCTTAAACCCTATTTCTATACATTGCACACCAAACGTTGACAGATCTTCGCCCTTGAATTTTCACAACTTGTTTTTTTTTTGGGTTTTAAGTAGCCCAAAAATGTTTATTTTTGCGATTAAACATTCCGGCAGTTGTAAAAGTCGCCTCGTCTGTAAAAACAATTTTTGTTAGAAAGTTAGGGTCATGTTGTATTCTTATCAACATTTCTTGACAAAACTCGATCCTTCGCATTTTATTTTCCTCGGTTAAGTTTTGGGTAATTGTCTCGAAAGTTGCCTCCTCTTCGATTTTGACCAAATTTGGTATACGGGGGTTTTTTGGGGCGCTGATTACGAATCTGAAAAAATATTTTTTCGGCAACGTTTCGTTTTCGATATATTCATCATCAAAGTTGAAAATCAAACTAACCTTATTTTCACTATATTCCCCCTTCTTTTTGTACATAATTCTTGATTTTTATAAAAAGTGACACACAATATTTTATAAACACCCTTTAAAACCTTATATTTTTATTTATTTTACACCTTTTTTCCCATAAATTGCGAAGCTTCACTTTTAAGCTAGGCGGCCATGATTCCCTAGTGTATACATGGTTGCGGCCACGATCCGACGTGTGAAAGTGGAGGTTTGCAATTAAATGGAAAAAAGGTGTAAAATAGATATAAAAACAAGTTTTTAAAGGTGTTTTAAATATTATGTGCCAATTTTAGTGTAAAAATCAAGAATTCTGTCAAAAGAAGGAGGAATAGTGTAAATAAGGTTAGTTGTTTCAACTGATGATGAAATTCAAAGAAATTCGAAAATATTTTTCAGATTCTATCACGCCCCATATAAATTTGGTCAAATCGGCAGCAACTTTCAGACAATTACCAAGTTTTGAACCGGTAAAAATTTATAGTGCTTATAATGGTAATAATTTAAAATTTCATAAATTTTCCACAAAGATTTATTGACAATACGGGCAAAATCTGGTATAGATCTTTCTGGATCTTCTAAAAATATGAAAACGTAGCTATTAAACATTCATTTTTTTTAATACCGTTATATTTACCTTGAAAATATAGCAAAAAGTCCAAATCTTGCTCCTCTTTTCTTGCTATAGTTCTTTTTTTCCTAAAAACAGTTTTTCTCTGCTGAAATTTTTGAATAATATAATGGATCGTTGTTTTGCATGGAGTAACTCTTTGAGGATACTCTTTTAGATACTGATTTC
>JAHBCN010006829.1:0-46766 GCA_019359885.1 Listronotus oregonensis
CAAAACACGAAAGAAGCGGGGTATCACCTACTAAACGATTTTCAGGATGGTCAACTTATCGATATTAGACCTTCGAGCCTATACCTGCTAGAGGCAGCCTTGCCGTTCGGCCCTGCGAATAAATTTGCCAGGGACAAAAAAAATACTAGGTCTATAACCTTTTTCTCCCGCACTCTTGTTCTGTGTGGTCGGCAGAAAGGGGTCTGCCACTGATTAATCAGCACGCAGAGCGCGGTATATACCCCTCCCCGCTATCCAATCAGGACAAGCGTGCAAGAGAGAAATGTTCAAGACCTATTCTTCTTTCTCTATCGCACGGACAGCGGTATGGCTGCCTCTAGAAAGTATATGTTCGAACGAATTTTAATGATCCTATTTTGTACACACCTAGTTCTAAAATACACCTTCGATAAGAGCGCTTTACAGAAAGATGAAGGTGTTAAAAGAGCACTATTACTGAATAACAAACACACCTACGATATTACAAACTAGGAAATACCTTAAGCATACTGTAACATCGGGTGTTTTTCAATTACGACCCAAAATCGCATTATGCGACACAATGCTTAGCATTGAGTGTTAAAGCTACCACAACGCCTCGCATTACCGAACTTCGGATAACTTTTTTGCTCTCATAGAGAGTTATCCGAAGTCCGAGGGGTTGCGGATATTTTATTATTATGCTGAGCATAATTGAAAAACATCTATTATAACATAAATACGTTTGATTATATCTAGGATTTTAGGATTTTATATAAAAAATGAACCAATCAAATTATGCTCCTGAAATATGCCTATGTTGATTATTATAATTAAATTAAATAAGTAAAATTAACAAAATTCCCACAAAGGAGCAGTTTTATTACAAAAATTCCCTTTTTCCTTTAGACCTCGAAAATTCCCATTAATCGGGAAACTTCCTACGAGTTGGTGACACTGGTCTTGGTGGTCAGAGTACTAACCGACTTTTGACTTAAATTACATCATAGGTGACATATTGCAAGGGGTGTTAACTTTTTTTTCCCTGGAAACCGTCTTGATTTACTATTGGAGGCAGCGCATCAGCATCCTGGGCTTTTTGTGCCTGATCTCCCATTTGCTTTTATACCAATCCTCCCACTAGTCTTATTCCTTCTATAAGTGTATAACCCCGAAACTGTTTAGTTGATATATTCCTTTGCTTATTTTTGGTTACCCAAATAATGCCTGTATTTTGTGCTTCACATTTGCACAGAATATGGTAGGCTGTTTCTTCCCCCTCACCGCACATTCTACAACTTGGGTCCCCATTGTATGAGCCTATCTTGTGTAGGTGTGCTCTTAGTTTATCGTGCCCTGTTCGCAGCCCTACTGTTATACGTAGTCATTTCCGACCTACTTTGTCTGAGTAGTTCTTCCCTCCGTTTTTTGGATGGGCCTTTTATAAAGCCTTTTCCATGTTTTTGGTGTTAACTTATTTTGTTTGTATAAAATATATTTTTATTATAGGTTCCATTATTATTAGAATTATTGATAATTATAAAATATTTATTTTTTAACAGTATACATTTTTTGATAATATCGTTTAACATTTACAATTAGTTGATTTGACTTATTACTTATGACCGATAATTCCACACGCCCACAGAAAAAAGTGGTGTGTGCAGGGTGCCGGACTAGGATTTTCTGGCGTATTTTTTTTCGCGGAACACGAATCTGAAGTCAAAATTGATGGTAAAACAGCAAAAAATCGAGAAAAGGCGTAATTTCAGATATTAACGATTTTTTTTTATCTAAAACGTAATATCCTAAAAACTAT
Source organism: Listronotus oregonensis (assembly GCA_019359885.1). Taxonomy (NCBI): domain Eukaryota; kingdom Metazoa; phylum Arthropoda; class Insecta; order Coleoptera; family Curculionidae; genus Listronotus; species Listronotus oregonensis. Next base: position 1,799 of record JAHBCN010006829.1, read on the forward strand.
AAAAGATACAAAAGAAACTTTTTATGACATAAACTACATATTTTTACAAGACCTTTAATAGGCCTTTTCATCATGTGACAAGCGCAAGCGCAGTCGCCATGTTGAAATAGCGGCAATTCAAAAGTTTCGTACTGTTTTGATCGACAATGGCTGGGAATGCAGTATTATCTCCCCAATTAAATCATTTACTGGAAGAAATCGTTGATGGTGCTTCACTGATTTATAATTCAGTTGAAGCCCATAATTGTACGCAACTAAAAAGGTAGCTTAAATATCATGGACGTCTTTAAAAAGGAAAAAGAAGTGAGCTGATCGAGAGGTTAGGCATCATTACTTCTTTACTATACAAAAAGTATCTATAATTTTATTCTAATTAGGCCTACCACATATATACAATTGTTATATTGATTAAATTGTATTGTAGTTAAATGATTTATAGCGTGTATCACTCTTACATACTCCATAACAACACCGCTTCTTCGTTCCTTTTCGTACTGATATCATTATAATAATCGATTAAAAAAACCTATTTGCTAGTTAAGGCACTTATTTCTATAGTTTTTGTACTTCTTTCCTTCAATAACTATACTTTCTTTAGTATTTTTTATTTTAATTATGTGTTTACAGGCCCTTTAACATGTTGTTTACAAAAAACAGTACGAAAAAAATGGCTGATACTGACGCATGCGCACAAAAAAATGTGATGAAAAGGCCTATTTAAGTCATATGACCTTTTTGTCTTAGTGAAATATTTTTCGAGTAATAACCAAAAAACGAATTTTCATGATTTTTTCATGATATGCCTCTGATAAAAAAAATTGAAAAATATTTTTTTTTTGGATTTTTTTGCATTTTGACCGATTTGAGAAGAAAATAAATGATTTATACAAAAAAAAAACAAAATCACATTAATTAAAAAAAAATCCTATTTTGCACTGACATCGTTAGTCAAAATTACATTTTCGTTTATATCTCCTTTATTATTCATTTTATTAAAATTTTTATATAGACAATTAAAAAAGCTCTATTTTTTGTTTTAGGAATTTTTTGTATCTCTTATAGTTTATATAGTAGTACCCCAAACATTCCGTGGTTGCAGGTTTCTGTCGGTAAATGTACCGTGTCGATTTTCTGGGTTTTTCTCGATTTTTTGCTGTTTGACCCCCAATATTGACTTCAGATTTGTTTCCAGCGGAAAAAAATACGCCAGAAAATCTTAGTCCGACACCCTGTACACACCACATTTTTTTGTAGACCTGTGTTGTTTTTTCAAACCTTAGGATGCCTGTCTCAAAAATTGTTGAACTACTATATTTGATCTATCCAGATATTTTGGTTGGTTTAAAATACTAATTACTAATTGTTTCTTGGATTTTTGTAGAAGTTTTAATATTTTTAATATCAAATATGTTAATGATATTCTCAGAAAGATTTTTTTGTATGCTATGGAAGTAAAAAAGTAAGATTAACAATTTCTTCCATTCTGGTTTTGAAAAACAGAATATTTTTATTTAGCAATAGTCCCTTTTCGTACCTAGTTTAACGTCCATAGAAGTGTACGACTAATACCATAAAGATTTTTTTATAATTTTCGCAATATCTTTGACTTTGCCATTTTTTATTGAAGTAGAAAAAAACAAACAATATTTTTAACTTTTGTCTATTTAAATTGTAACAAGATAACATAATAAAACTAACTTTAAATATAACATTAACCTAAAGAATAATAATAATGGTACAGCTTTTTAAACATTTCCAAAAAACCATCAATTTGTGTTCCCCTTTTAAGTGTTGTGGAGAGATTCCAACTCTTCAACAGCTTCAAAAGAAACGAGTTATATCTTTTTCATAGCATATCGGTTATGCGGCTCTAGACGTGTTCATAAAACAAAATATAGAACTTTGTGTTGATGTTTGAATCACCCTCGATGGTCCAAAGCCAAACAAGGCATTACTTCTGGAATATGCTAGCAGGAAACTGGTGGCAGCATTAGTCATTTAAAAAAAAGGAAGTAAGTTTGAGGTTATACATTAACCTTAACTAAAAAATGTACACAAAAAATTAAATTTGTTCTTTGAACCTTAACAAAAAAGGAAAGAAGAAATTATAATATTTTTTTTTTAGATTAATTATTAAGAAGTCCAGCAGCGATATTATAAAAAGCAGACATAAAGTATTAATTTATTATTTAAGACACAACTTTGTTCTGACACAACTCTTGTATGTCAAAGATGCAACATTTAGAGAATTGTTTGATGGTCAATCATATACAAACGCTCTCTTATACTTTGCTAGATAATAATATAACAAAATAACAACCTATAGAAAAATATAAAAAAAATAGTATTGTAAACCCAATAATTACGAATAAGCATATGGAAGTATTTAAAATATGAAACAAAGAAAAAATTACTTCTTTTTGTTTTTCTTCTTCTTATTGCCTTTCTTACCTCCCTTCGAAGGTTGAACGTCAATTTCCATGTTACTAGCGGTATTAGTGTTTTCAGCAGGTGCAATAGCTAACCGTTTACTTACATTATTTTGAGCACTTTTTTGACTTTCATTTTTTTTAGGAAGGGCTTCCTTGGAATGTTTTAAAGCTTGAGAATTTTCAGCCTTAAAATTATTGTTAGCCTGCCGTCGTCGTTCCGCAATTCTCTTTTCCCTGTTCTCGGACCGCTCAAAAACTTCTCGAGTTTTGTCAAAATCAACTTTACGACTCTCATTATATCTTGAAGCATAATATCCATTAAAAATGACTTCATTACCATCATAATTATATTCTAACTCTTTCGGAGGACGTTGAGGTTTTCTTAAAGTTGGAGGCTCTCCTCGATCATAATACTGTGGTTCCCCATATTTCAATTGTTCCCACTCATTGTAATGATTTCTTGGTATATTTGGACCGAAAAAATGGTATTCTCCGTAAGGTCCATTAAATTGTAGATTTTCGGGCATACGAGGACGCAGTTGTTGTTCTTGTCCATGAGACATATAATAGCTTGCTTGAAGCATTCTTTCATGTTGTAGTTCTAATTGGTGTTGTTTTTTAGACTTCCCATATCCAAACATATTCTTGACTTTACCCATTATACGATTTAAAAAGTATTGTTCCTTAACAACATATTCACTTTCTTTATGTTCTCTTAACCCTCCAGTTTGATGCAAGTCATAAAGTTGTTTGATTTTTTTACCAAAATGTCTTAAAGTAAATAGCTCTCTTATTTTTTCTTCTATTGCGTTTGGAGTAAAGTCAACAATTACACTAGTTGTACCATGTTTCATTGCTTCTTCAAGTATCTTTTTTTCTTGTTCATATTCGGACAAGAGCCGTTTCAGATAATCAAGAGTAGCTCGGTCTGATTGGGCTCCAAGGTTTTCCTCTCTATAAAACAAAAATAATATTAAAATTATATCTTTTACCAACCAAACATAAACTATATAGTGTATGTTCATTACTTGTAATTGCCAAGCTGGTGGGTACTAAAATTATTTAGATTATAAAAATTTAAATGTTAAACTTAAATTTGTTTAGATGTGGCGCGGTGACCTCATGGGTAAGTATCAGTAGCTACTCGTGTGGCAGAGCTCTACTTCAAATAAATTAAATTAATATATACCTATACATTTATTTATTATATTTATTTAAAAAAAAACATGAGTGTTAAATCAAATATTTAAAATAAATTATATACGAAATAGTTACGTTCTGGCAGCCCTCGTACTAGGCCGTTGAATCATTGCGAGCGCAGCCGAGATCTTCCGAAAACCCGCCTATGGTCCGGAGATCAATACAGTATGGAATCTGCAACATATCGCAGCTTTCATAATATAGGGGCCCAATTAAAAATTTGGTGAAATGTAGTTTTTGTGATATATAGAGACGCGCTACCCGAAGATAAGAAAGAGACACAATTATGTTTGTGCGCTCTCATGAGTGTTCTGTCTCTTTCTGTTAAGAGCATCATGCAAAATAATTGTTTTTGTGCCTATATATCACAAAAACTTCATTTCACCAAATTTTTAATTGTGTCCCTATAATATGAAAGATGCGATATGTCGCAGTTGTCACGGCGACGCTTCGGCTTGCTTTGGGGATCCTGCATATTTGCCTATCAACTAGTGTTTGAATGTTTTAAAAAAATGTGTAGTGAAAACAAAACAATTGATACATTTAAGATTTTTTTACCAAAGGTGTTTTTTAACTTTATAATAAATTAATTTTTTTTTGGAAAACACTATTGCAAGGAGATTAAATCCTTTTGCAATGATCTTTATTAAAAATGTTTTGTGACATTTAGAACTTAAATAAAACAACGATTGAAAAGTTTATTGCTGACAAAAACCGATGGATGGAATTTTATTTCATAACATGAGTTGTGGTGTATATTTGCTTATATTATAATCTCAATAATAATCTGTGTTGGCCCAAATAAAAAACAGGACATTACCTATCTTAATTGTATGTATGATGTATGTCAGGGCTGTCCAACTGCAAGTGTTCCAAGGGCCGCTTTAAAAAAAAGGGGTTTTGAAGGGCCACAATACAAAATACTTTGTATGCAACTTTATCCGTGAATTTTCATGGGTATGGTATACAAAGGAAAAACGCGTTTGTATTATTATTTTAATTTATTCAAAAAACATCAAATCACAAAAAAAAATGTGGGATATTTGAGAATGTTGGTTTTCACTAACTAGTGCATCAATATTTACTTCAATATTTGTTGTTGATAAACCAAGCAACTGAGTAAGGGACTTATCAGAGAGGGAATTTTGACTCGCAAAGATACATGCTTCCCAGCATTGAGCCCAGTGTAAGCCCTAAGTTTCGCAATTTCGGGTATTGTTCTTCTGGCAGCAACTTGAAAAAGTCCAATTCAGTTTCAATTCTTCCTTGGTAAAAAAGATCTGATCGCAAATCACAAAATTCCAGTTGAAGGTCTGCTCTGCTTACATTCTCAACTGAAATTGTAAGTGGCATCGTGGGCCGCAGGAATTAAGGACGCGGGCTGCATGCGGCCCGCGGGCCTCATGTTGGACAGCACTGATGTATGTTTTTTTTTGCTTTTTTATGTTGAGTTCGCTAAGAAACAAGGTCATTAGATCCACCTTGGGCGAGGACACCATGGAGGCTAAGGTGGGAAGGGGCTGCCCACAAGGAGGTGTTCTATCACCATTATACTGGGCAATCCTAGTCGACGACCTTCTGGCAAAAATGGCCAAAGAGAGGTTTCACTGCCTCGGCTACGCAGACGACAATGTCATCGTAGTTAGAAGCAAGCAGTTGGACTTTGCTTCAGAAAGAACGCAAAACGCACTGAACATTATATGTCACGGCGACGCTTCAGCTTGCTTTGGGGATATTGCATATTTGCCTATCAACTAGTGATTGAATGTTTAAAAAAAAATGTGTAGTGAAAAAACAATTGATACATTTAAGGTTTTTTAGGTTTTAAAAATATTGGTTACCATTTCAATGAGTACATCAGTAACCAAAGGTGTTTTTTAACTTTATCCACAAAAGACCGTTATTGTTTCCTTCACAAAGAAAAGAGCACTAAGGGCACTCAGATGTCCAAGGCTCAATGGAGTGGAAATCCCCTTCTCAAAAGAGGTCAAGTATCTAGGAGTCATTTTTGGCCAAAAGATAAACTGGGGACCACACCTCAACAAAGTTGTTCAGAAGGCAAAAATCGCTCTCGGGAGATATCGCAGGCTTTGTGGAATAAGCTGGGGACTTAACCCAAAGATGAACCTGTGGTTGTATAAAATGGTAATAAGACCCATGATAACCTACGGCTCAATTGCCTGGGGGCAAGGGTCACGCAGAACGTAGCAACCAGACAACTTCAAAGTGTGCAAAGGCTAGCATGCGTATGCATCACGGGAGCTATGAGAACAACCCCAACCAGCCCTGGAAGTGCTGCTAAACCTGCCGCCACTCCACATTTACATACAGAGAGAAGTAAAGGCGGTACTCTATAGACTCAAACGAGGTCAAGGGGGACCAAGAGGTCACCTCATTGTTTGAGATGCCCTCGGACTGGTCAACCCCTCGTTTCATCTTCAACAGACACTTTCGGATTGTCATACCAGATAGGGAGGACTGGAAACAAGGCTCTCCAATCAAAGCCGATCATATCTGGTATACAGATGGCTCCAGGACAAACAAGGGAGTAGGAGCTAGCATCTATGGATGCAAGCATAGAGAAAAGATAACCTTAAGTCTTGGTCAGCACGCCACGGTTTTCCCAGCGGAAATCGCAGCAATAATGCATTGTGCCGTGCTGATTAAAGAAAAAGGGAATAAAGGAAAAAACATCATCAATTACTCAGACAGCCAAGCGGCCCTGAAGGCCATCGGTTCTCCAAAAGCCAATTCCAAACTATTAGGGGACTGTATACAGCTCCTGGATAAAGTCGGCTTGGCAAACAAACTTACGGTATCCTGGGTACCAGGCCACGAGGGCCACCCAGGTAACGAAGAGGCCGACGACCTAGCCAAAAGAGGATCAGCCATGGAAATGATAGGCCCTGAGCCATTCTGTGGAATCTCGGCAGGCCTCCTTAAAGCATCTATTAAGAGCTGGGTAGACAGAGAGTTTCAAAGCTGGTGGTTACAAACACCAGGACGACAGGCAAAGCAGTTCATTAAGACCTGCTCGGCCAAGTTTACCTCGGACCTACTGAGCCACAGTCGTAAAGTCGTAAGGAAAACGGTAGGTCAGCTAACAGGACATTGCAAACTCAACAAGCACCTAGAAAAATAAGCTTGGTGGAGGATAGCCTGTGTAGGTTCTGCCAGGAGGCTGAAGAAACAGCCGTACATGTGTGGTGCCACTGTGAAGCACTATGTAGGCTTAGGTTTACTAGTCTTGGTGAGAAAACCGGCAAGATATATGGAGTGGCCAGTGTCAAGACTCTGAAGTCTAGTTAAGAAGACGGGCCTGGACAAGGTACTCTAAAGAACGATAGGAGAAACCACAATAAATCTGGTAAGGTTGCAGTGGTGGAGGTCATTTTTGCCATTTCGGCTCAAATAATCTAATATAATATAATCTAATCTAATCTATGTTGAGCTCTCTCTGTTAGAAAAACCATGAGCCGCCGACGGGCTCGAACTAAGTTTGAATCTTAACAAATTCAGTGGTAGAGTACTTTCAATAAAAAAGTACAGCATCAACAGCTTTTGTCCCTTTGAAACACCGCTTCTAGTTAGATCAGCAAAGTTCGGCAACGTCAAGCATTAGTAATCTGATGGGTGACCATAGACAAAAAGCGCGCACTGATATGTGTGGTTCAAATTCCACGGTAAACTTACAGGTTAGAACTCCTGGGGGTTCCTGGGCACACGGAAATAGAAGGCAATGAGAAAGCAATATAAACTAGCAAAAGCTGATTCATTTAGAAATTTCAATGGCCCAGAGCCAGTCCTCGGACTATTAGAACAGGCGACGAAAACAACAATAGACAGATGGTCCCAAAACGAGAACAAACTAACAGGAGAGGTCCTCCTGCTAACCACAACTAACCAACCTGGTGTTTAATGTGCCTTTTATTAGTAAATAATACTATTCTTTTTGCGAAAATAAAAATGTGGATTAATGCTGACAAAATGAAAAACGTGGAATTTAAAGAGCTCGCTGACAAGATATCTAGTGGCGTTATTTACAATTGTGGGGTCATATAGCTTAGTAATTAATTGTTGTCAGTTATTATTTAATCTTTTTGTTCAATTTATTTTCACATAAATATTTCAAGATTTCAGTATATTAAAGTACTTCTAATATATCCTGTATGTAATATTCGTACTGAATAGGATTAACTTACCTTACAATTAAATAATTAACATATTCTTTTAGTGCATCGTTAATCGGGGTAATTGCATTTTGTTGTAAAAAATGAGCAAACGTAGCAACACATTTAATTATGTATTTGTGTTCTTTTTCTAATTGGTCTTTATGATCCAAAATTCTGTTGATAACATTTTGTTTTTCTCTGGCAGCATCCTCTTTGCTTGTAATGTTTTTTAAAACATTTTCATCGACTATTTTGTTTTGAAAAGTCTCAGTTTCATAGTAAATATGCATGTGGGTATTAAATCGGCAATTACATTCTCGACATGTCTGAGTTCCACCCATAGCATCACATTCTAAAATAGCAGGATCACCAACGATCTCTTTGGGAACATTATTGAGATAACATGGATTGTGACATCGTTGTTTATAATGGTATTTGTTTTTCTCAGCCACCTAAAATTATAACTGTTAAACCTCGTATCACAGATATATTGACCGATATTAAAAAACAGAGCAATATAAAACCTATCCCTAAAAATTTTAAGAAAATACTTAATCTGCTATTTTTATTATTTTTAAAAATAGCTCCCCTTCACATATTTGTTTAAACGAAATTAAACAAGTAAGTAAAAACGAGTTACAAGCATTTAAAATCTAAATATAAAAGTATGGCTCTTGATCGACAGGCCACCGCAGCCGAGTTTCAATATTACATCTCGGATAAGAGCGAAGTGAACAGAATACCAAGCGGAGCAAATCCGAATATTAATACTAGAGATGTTAAATTTCCGGAAATTTATGATCGTTCGCAAATATTCGCGACTGTTCGCGAACCTATTTTTTCCCTACCAAAATTTACACTTATAATTTGTTTTTATGGTATTAGGACCAGTAGTTGTTGTGAATTTGTACCCTATAGCTCCTTTATATTTGGGCATATTTTGCAATGAAATATCCACACTCCACAATAATAATTTTTAATACACACACTTTAAATAGTTCTCAAAACCAAACAAATGTGGGATTCCCCCACAGCCAAGTCACCCCACTCCCAATTGAAAGATGTCAAAGGCAGATGGCATTCAATCATTTCAGGGTTGTTACAAAATGACCCACTGTGCATACAGCAGGTGCAATTAAAAAAGAAGAACAATACGCAATTAGTTACAAAATCAGCCGTAAGATAGAGATAGCGGCATTAATACACACACTTTAAACAGTTCTCCAAACCAAACAAATGTGGGATTCTCCCAGAGCCCAGTCACCCCACTCCCAATTGAAAGATGTCAAAGGCAGATGGCATTCAATCATTTCAGGGTTGGTACCAAATGACCCACTGTGCATACAACAGGCGCAATTAAAAAAGAAGAACAATACGCAATTAGTTACAAAATTAGCCGTAAGATAGAGATAGCGGCATTAAGATACATGCGAATATTCAGGCGAACATAGCAGCATTTTTCGCGAAAATTCGCATTCTTCGCTTGGAAATATTTGCGGCTCACATCTCTAACTGATACACTTTTGATTTTCAATCACTGAAGTGCCATTTTCTTTACTAAAAAAGTAGAATATTATAATCTGTTCATTTCTGTGTGACAAAAATACATCAACAAAAACGAATCGCAATTGTTCAAAAGTCAGTAACTATGGTTACCACAAAAAATGTTTTGTGGTAACCATTCAATGAGCCGGTAATCATGATTTCTTACCATGTGTTTTTCTTGATTTTTTTTTGTGAAATGTATTTTTCTTTTTGTGGTAATTGCGATGGATATTGGCGGTGTAATTACGCTTTACATTTGTTATGATGCATATTTAGTTGACATTAAACCGATTTCTTTAAAACTTTGAATGAACGCGAAGGATTTTGTTTTTGCTCTGAATAAAATAAACTAACGAAGCAAAGAAAAACCAATATTGGAACTCGGCAACACTTGTGTCGTCACAAGTCGTTTTGGTCCGACGACAAATTTAAAGGGCCGTTTTTACACCCATTAAAAACAATATATTTATATAGTGGTCCACAATTCAAGCCTTATTTTTATTTAAAAAAAACGTTTCGACGTTTACAATAAAGCATAAAAGTATCATTTACCTTATAAACAGTACTGCAGTTGGGGGCTGTGCAAACGGTAACAGGTCTATTTAACTCCATAACTCTTATATCAATCACCGGCATATGCAACTTTTTCTTTAGGTCCTCCATCGTTTGATTTTCCATTAGAAGCTGGTGCGTATGTTGGTCTAGTTGGTAAATATTATCTCCAATTAACTGAACTATCTCTGCTAAGGGTTGAGATAGTTGTAAAACCATTTTTCGTGCACGATTAATACTAATAGTTTTTTTGGGATCATGTGGATTAAGCTTAACGATGTACGAAAGAAGTCTAGAAGGTAAGTAAAAATATGATACAGGGTGTTACAAAATGTTGTAAGGAACATTTAGGGGCAGATTGTACACATAAAAATATGAAAAAAAGTTCATATAAACATGGGTCCGGAAATGCTTTTTTTATGATAAGGGTGTTTAAAGTTATTTGTCTTTTATAGTTTATTTCACATTTGTCGAATACCCGTGGAGATATTCAGATAAGTTTTTGTACACGCAAATGTATAAATATAGGTCACATATACATGTACCAACTTGTTTTCTAAGACACTTACATCAGTGGGGTTCGTGCCGGTAAATCCTTATTTTTAGCGAAAAAACTGTACGTCACTGGTTTTCGCAAAAATTAGTATGGCTCTCTTAAAGCCAGTATGCTTAAAAAGTACCTCTTAGACTTTTTCGTTCTGACTCACCGTTTTCGAAATAAAAAATAAAAGTACACTTAGCTGTTTCCCGAATAATTTATAATTTTACTATTTTATTTGTACTAATTGTTTAGGAACAATGTATTCGATTTTAACTTTAGATCAAATGCTGGAAATGGCTTTCCTCTGCTTTAAGCATGCTGTAAATTGCATTTGAATATTTCTTCTGACCCTTCGAAATATTTAGGGAGTCTGGCAAAAACAGCTTGTTATACGGATTAATAAATTAATTTTTATACGACAAAGTCCAGGAGGTACTTTTTAAGCAGAATTAAACTGCTTTAAGAAAGCAATAATAATTGTTGCAAAAACCAGTGGCGTACAGTTTTCTTCGCTAAAAATAAGAACTTACCGGCACGAACGAAACTGATGTAAGTTCCTTAAAAAATAATTTTGTACATGTAAATGTGACCTATAATGATACATTGGCGTGTAGCAAAACTTATCTCAATATCCCCAAGGGTTTTCGAGAAATGTGAAATAAACTATAAAAGGCAAAAACTTTAAACACTCCGTATCATAAAAACAAAGCATTTTCGGACCCATGTTTATATGATTTTTTTTTTATATTTTAAGATCTGCCCCTAAATTTTCCTTACAACATTCTTTAACACCCTGTACTATAGGTTAGCCGGAATCAATCATTAAATACTTATAATATAGTTCCAAATAAGTGTGCTCATAAAAAATATAATTATATACTCTGCATGTCTTGTTTAGATGGCCAGGGACCATAATAAATAAGTAGGTAGAAATACTAAAATGTTCGATTACCACCAGTGCTATTTTTTATAAAGTAGTGCATATAACATAAAAAACCAAAATCTGTGCAAAAGTTAGCATCTCCCGGTTTTCTGTATGGAAAAGCCTATACAAATTTGGGCAAAATTTTTTGACGTAACCTTAAAGTTATTACGATACTGTCAATAGGATTTTTGTAAAAACAACGAACAAAATGGTTTTTATAAAACCTTATCGGTACATTTCGGCCGTAAAAAACTCGGAGAATCCGTTAAAATTGATCATTTTTAAAAAAATGTATAACTTAAGCTCTTTTAATCTTCCGGAAAACTAAAGTATATGTTGCTTAAACAGGCTAAAGACAAACACTGCCCAACAAGTTTTTTTTTCTTCAAAATATCGGTCTACATATTTTGCAGTGATATTTTGGTGACTCATTGTATTAATTGTAATTGTCCGATTTGAGTTTAGTAAACTGATTATTAAACTTTAAAATTTTATTCTACAACTTTTATATCTTCGATTTTCATATAAATTTGGCAAAAAGTTTAAAACATCTTTCAGAAACTTGCTCGATCTCGCTCTTGGAGCAGAGAAGTGGGTGGATGGGAATCAAAGCAAGCCAGGAGAAATCTAGAAATTCAAAGGTCTGGCGCTGTACATTTACCGATTTTCTTTTAAAATGATTAAATTTTAATGTTTTCGATGGTTCTCGTGTAAAATGTATTCCTTTGTCTTTTATCGGCGTTTCATTTTATTTTAACCAGGTTATTTACTTCTAATACAAACAAGGATTCACCTATCGCTGGTAAAAATTAAAAAAATATATATTATTCCAGATTCAGAATCTAATGATAATAAGCTGACCGAGATTTTAACCTTAAAGCAAAACCTTTAAGAGGCTCCGATACTACTACTACTACTACTACTACTTGGCAAAGATCGGCTTAACGAAATTAGAAAAAAAATGTCACTTTATGAGTATGGAGGATTTATATTTGTAACAGTGTTACGAATATCTACTGACACTACCACCTACTAAGTGTGAAAGCTGAAAGAGCCTTTTCTTCGGCGGTCTCAGTTACCGCCAAACTTAGATCGCGCTTAAGTGACTTAACTTTAGGTACAGTGACGGAAATAAAATTTCGTACACTTTAACATTTTATGTCAATTTTGAATATTTTGGTAAACTTGGCTTTTTACCTTTTACTCACCTTAATTAATATTCAATAAAATGCATGACTCCAAAATAAATATATAGTTTATTTTATTCAAATATTAAAGAAAAAACACTGGCTTAATATTTCAAAGCGGCACCATTTTTTTCCACTAATAAGTTTAAACGTGTGGGCATTGATGCAATCAGCATTTTTGCATGGTGAACATTGTAATTATTCCAGGTTTCCTCAATTTTATTCCACAAATCATTACTGTTTTGTGGATGGAAATCATTGTTCTTGTTAATTTCCTTTACGATATATCCCCACGTTTTTGATTGGATTGATATCAGGGCTTCTTGAAGGCCAAGGTAACAATAAAATGTTATTTTCCAGTAGCCAGTCCGAAACTCTCCTTGCTGTATGGACGGGGCAGTTGTCATGCTGTTATATAAAATTTTCTTGTTCAAATATATTGCTTACCGATGGCAACATAACATTTTGAAGTATGTGTATATAAGCTTGGCTATTAAATCTTTCTCGAATACGGTGGCATATGCCTAGCCCTCTAAAAGACATATACCCCCATACATTAACAGAAAATCTTCCACTTGTTTTAACATGTTGGGTATATCTTTCTTCGTACCGTGTATTTTGCGGCCTATACACTCTAATCTGCCCGCTATAATGAGATTGAAAAATCTTATCATCGGTAAATACTACCCTTTCCCAAAAATCCATACCTTGCGGTAAATATTCCAGTGCAAACCCCATTCTTTGCTCTTTATTCATATCGGTCAAAAATGGCTTTTTAGCAGCTACACTGCTTCTCAATTCCGAATTTTTCTTAATACGATTTTTTGCCGTTCTTACTGCCCCAGGAAAATTAGTTTGGTTGTGTGCTTCTACAGCTGTCTGAAATGGATTGTTTCGCAAAAAATCTATCAGATTAGTATCTTGATTTTCGTTTGAAATTTTTCTTCTACCACTTCCAGCCCTTCTCTCCAATGATCCTGTATTTTCCGATTTAGTTCTGAGGCTTTGAATAGTGCTTCTTGGTTTCCCAACTTGCTGAGCTATTCTTCCCAGAGAAACACCTTCGAATAGAGTAATTACTCTCGCCTTCTCTAGTTCATTCATTTTCCAAAATTAAAAAAAGTAAAATAATATAATTTTGAAATATGTGACAGGTAACAATTTGTCAAGTAAGGTATATTTCCAGGTGATCCAGGTACGCAAAAGCCAACATCACACTGGGAAAAATTAGGTGTACGAGATTTTAATTCCGTCACGTACATTGGTGATTTTAGGAGCCTATTTTATTTCTCTTAGCTAAACGTAACCGTTTAAGGATTTTGTTTTGTTTTTGCTATTTAAAAAGTTTATGTGTAGCTTGATTATTTAATTACTTATCCTATAATACGTAAACGTATAAAAATGTTTTTATTAAAATTACTATTTTACTATTTATTCAGTGCGTTCGTATTTTTATTTGCTATTTCTAATATTATATTTTTTAATGAAAATATTGTTATGGTCGATCCCGATATCTCAGAATATTAAAACGTCTTCGATCCCGAAAATTAAAAATATTGAAAATGCTAGCTCCAACAGCGGGATCGTGCCGTTCTTCACAAATATGCCAAATTTATATGGAAATCTAATATATACAACTTATAGAATAAATTCTAAAGTTTCATAATCCGTTAACTAAATTTAAATCGGACAATTACAGTTAATACGCTGAGTCGTCCAAAATATCACTGCAAAATATTTAAAAAAATTTTTGAAAGAAACTACTTGTAGGAAAGCATCCGCTTTTAGCCTGTTTAAACAACATATTATAAGCAATATTTCAAGATCGGCTTTCCAACTTTAAAAGGGACCAAGTTATGAATTTTTTAGAAAATGGTCAATGGCTTTTTTCGGACCATTTTGTTTATTTTTCGATCCTGTTTTAACAGTGACAAATTAAGTATTAAAAGGCTTTGAAAAAACCAAAATTATTAATCTTCCCTATATTATTCTCTTAAAGTGAAATGTTTATTCCATTTTTCAACCCTATTTATTATTTTAACCCCGGGTTGCACAAAAGGTAATCAAGGTTTAGAATGTTTAACAGAACGTTATGTCAATGTTATTCATTGGTTTTAATAGGCAACCTGTCAAAATCTGACATTTCGTTAAACATTCAAAGTACTAATCATGCTTTCTGCAACCGGGTATAATACTGCTATAGTCAGCCCTTTGATGTGTGTCTAGCGCCACCGAAATCTAACTTAGCTTTGGGGCGATATAGATCTGCTAAACATACGGGCTTTGATCATAGAAACATGTAACAAAGGTTAGTTCTGGTTATTCGTTCAATTTTTCTATGGCTTTAATACAATTTTTAACAATGAAGAAATTGTATAAAAATTTTTTGGAAATTTATTTAGTAGATTCAATAACTTAGCAACGCATCACAGTAAAGTTATCTAACACACGTGGACAAAAACCGAGTTTTAAATTTAAAATATTTTTTTCTTGTGTAAACGTAATATATCATATTGACAGGTATGTAGAATTTTTTTGCGAAAGTAAATACTAATAATTTCTAATATTTTAAAAATATACACGTCTGGCAAGGCAAGAGCTTGAACGCTAATTTTAGTGCATTGGAGTAGGATACATATGGTATGGCCCCAGATTGAAAAGGGAACGACAACAATTTCCCCTGTTCCATTTCCAAAACGACGACGCACGACGGCGTACAGTGGGGCGAGTGATAGGGTAAGCCAGACATTCATTAATATCTCCGTTTTTACTGGTCCTAGAGAATTGCTTCCGGTGCCATTTTAATTCAAATCGAATATTCTATTGAACTGCATGATTAGCAATTTTTTAAGCAATTTCGCCAATTGCGATATAACGGGTAAGATGACTTTTAAATGTGTACAAGCATATTATGCTTCTCTTGCTAAATAGAGATTGTGGTTTGTAAACACATAATATTAACATATGTTTTATAAATTTTTATTTTTTGAATAAATTAGTTCACAAACACAAAACTAAAATTATAAACAAAAATATATCTAGAAGTAAAAATTTAAAAACATTGATGTACCTATTTAATTTAATAATAAGAATTTTAAGCTGGAGGGATATATATATATATATATATATATATATATATATATATATATATATATATATATATATATATATATATATATATATATATATATATATATATATAGTTTTTTAAATTGTTTGCTTACGGAAAAACCGATTTAACTAATATTTAAAACGCAGAGTGGCTCGATTGCGCTTCATTCACATCGATTGTGTGCCGCTAGAGGGCACTTTACCTACATTAAAAATTGTTTTTTGTCATAATTTTTAGTTTTTACAGCTATACTACTTTTTAGTATGTTTTTCAAGGCCTTTAAAAATGTGTTTTTCATTTAACTCGCTAAATCCAACCGTTTAGACGTAAATCGCCCTTAAAAATTAAGAGGTAAATTTATTTTTCTCATTTTATTACCACCAAGATACCAAGTAATTGTAACTCGAAAACGAATGACATTTTGAAAAAAAAATATGTGAGGCTTTACCATTATTTTGTCATCACCCACTTAAGTTTCGTGATCGTTTTTTGAATCACCCTGAATATATATATATATATATATATATATATATATATATATATATATATATATATATATATATATATATATATATATATATAAAAAAAAACATATATACATATACATATATATAAATTTAAATAAGGGAATAGGAAATAACATTACCCACGCCACTGAGTCACTGAATTTGAGTAGAAGGGTGGCAAGTGACACCTTGTTTGAAAGGTCATTATAAATTTGCTGTTCTCTAAAATTGCTGCAACTATTTTAGAGCTTTTTCAAATATTTTACTTATTGCTAAGCTTTTTAAATTTTTAATAACTGCCATAAAAAATTTTTTTCGTGAGGAAATATTCATTTTCCCAAACATTACGATAACCCTATTTTTGAATTAATTACCCTGTTAAAATTAATGATTAAATATTTTGTTTTAAGCAAATATAGTCTATCCACCTAAAACACTATGTAACCTTAAAGTACTGAGATCTAAAATTAGACTAAAAAAAAATATGTGAGGCTTTACCATTATTTTGTCATCACCCATTAAGTTTCGTGATCGATTTTGAATCACCCTGAATATATATATATATATATATATATATATATATATATATATATATATATATATATATATATATATATATATATATATATATTATATATATATATATATATATATTATATATATATACATATATATAAATTTAAATAAGGGGAATAGGAAATAACATTACCCACGCCACTGAGTCACTGAATTTGAGTAGAAGGGTGGTCAAGTGACACCTTGTTTGAAAGGTCATTATATTTTGCTGTTCTCTAAAATTGCTGCAACTATTTTAGAGCTTTGTCTGTCCAAATATTTTACTTATTGCTAAGCTTTTTAAATTTTTAATAACTGCCAAAAAAATTTTTTAACGTGAGGAAATATTCATTTTCCCAAACATTACGATAACCCTATTTTTGAATTAATTTAAAGCTGAATTAAAATTTAAATTTGTATTTAAATACTTTGTTGTTTTGTAAGCAAAAGTATAGTCTATCCCCTTAAAAACACTTATGTAACCCCTTAAAGTACTGAGATCTAAAATTAGACTAAGTTCTGTCCACAATTTTGTTCCACATTTTTTTGACTTTGTCTGTATTAACGTCACGAATAATCTTGCATCATAGATAAGAACTTAACATATCCTTTCTTAACAGTCGATACAATATAAGAAGTAAAACATAACTTGGTATGAAATATACATATATTGACTCTCCGAAGGTAAAAAAAATTATCATAGAATCGAAAAATTAATTGGGAAATTCTGGGTTTCAAAATAAAATATTATTTTTATGAGTGCGTTATTAATTTTGAAAGCACATATCTCAAGTACATTCTTGGCCACGAATTCAATTCCACGTAATTATTTTAAACGATGTAAATATTAATATTGTAATTCACTTATTTCTTTCATTTATTTGCGTAAAAGTGATACACTGATATTTACGGTATCCTTGTTGCAAAGTAGATTTTCTTATCTATAATTTGTGTTATTTTTATTAAAATATTATCTGCTGCATTACACTGCACTACAGTTAGCGATAAGGCACTTATAAGGCTCTTTTTAAGAATTTATATTTTAACCAGTTTAGGTACAAGGGTCCCACTTTAATTTTTGGCCCGGTGCCCTTGGTTACGTAGCTCCGCCACTGCCTCAATATGAGTTGCTTCATCCTGTATTCAAAGAGAATAGTTTGTAAAGGTGAGGCTGCAATACCAAGGCTCTATGGATTGCCAAAAATACACAAAGCCAACATTCCGCTACGTCCCAGTAAGCGCTATCGGTTCACTAACATATGCTCTAGCTAAACACCTATTATCACTTCTGCAACCACACATCGGACTGACTGATTCCTTTGTCAAGGATTCGACCCATTTTATTTTGAAAATTAAGGACTTAGTTCTCGAAGACAATGATATATTAGTAAGTTTCGATGTGGTATCCCTCTTTACAAGAGTGCCCCTAAAGGATGCAATGGAACATATATATGACAACTGCCCAGAAGATATCTCCAATTTGATCAAACATTGTTTGACAACCAACCACCTTTTTTTTCATGGGACAATAAGATTTATAAACAGACTGAAGGAGTAGCAATGGGAAGCCCTCTCAGCCTGGTAGTAGCTAATTTCTTCATGGAAAAGTTCGAACAACTGGCTTTAGACAGTGCCCCTTACAAGCCAAAAGTTTGGTATAGATATGTGGATGACACTTTTGCAATATGGAGTCATGGACAAGATAAACTGCAATAATTTCTGACACACATTAACAGCATCCATAAAACTATACAGTTTAGGATAGAAATCGAGGACAACAACAAGCTAGCGTTCCTTGATGCATTATTATTATTATTAAATTATTTATTTAGCACAAAGTACTAATTACAAAATTTACCATAGGTACAGTCCTTAAAATTATACAAATTAAAATCTGTAAAAACCTTGTCCAAAACACGTAAAATTAAAAAATATAGTCACAAAAACAAAAAAATATATATATACCATAAAACAACAATTACAAAACAAACATCAACTTATAGAAAAAAAGAAAAAAATATAAAGTCACCAAAATAATAAAAACTTATACGGATCATAATTTTAACCCTCCAAGAAATACAATTTTAATTTTCTTTTAAAAACATCAACAGACTTCGAAGATTTGATTTCATGCGGTAAATCATTAAATCTTATCAGACCCCTGTGGAAAACTGAATTTTCTCCCATTTTTTATTTTTTGGAAGAACAAAGAAATCATTTTGCCTTCTTGTGTTATAACGATGTACTTCCTGGTGCGAACCAGCTTATTGACCAAATATGTGGGAGCCTGACCAATGTTAATTTTAAAAATAAAAACTAGTGTGAGGTATTCGAAATACAGCCTAACAGGTAACCATTTTAAACAGTCTAGCATGAATCTAATTGGAGTGCTTTTTGGACATGATAAAATCAATCTCATGGCTCGATTTTGCAATTTTTGAATTCTAGATAATTCATTTTGGTTCAGCAGATACAAGATGGTAGAACAGTAAGTTAAATGAGAAAGAACCAACGTATTATAAATAGTTATTTTTGTCCACATGGATAAATATGGAGCACACCTAGAAAGATAATTAATACTATAACTTAATTTAGATATTATATAATTAGCATGTTCTTTAAACTTTAAATCTTTATCTATTATCACTCCTAAATACTTATTTTTTTTGACACATTCAATACTAGAACCATTTATATGCACATTATAATTACCACTTACCACTATACATCCTTTCATTTCCTATTATCATACATTTACTCTTGTCAGCATTCACCTTCAATGAATTTTCACAAGTATATTTATATATTTTTTGAAGAACATTGTTTATTTTAATAACACTGCTCTCCAGATTTTTAATTGGTACATAAATTAGTGTATCATCAGCAAAGAGGTGAATGCTAACATCATCCGCTACATCCACAATGTCATTTATATATAAAACAAACAGTAATGGTCCTAATATACTTCCCTGAGGTACTCCATGACTATTATCAATTTCATTTGATAACTCACCATTCAACCTTACTCTTTGTTTTCGGTTATCCAAATAACTTATAAACCATTTTAATACAGCACCCCCTAATCCCATTTTTTGTAATTTTGAAATTAAAATTTCTCGGTCTATGGTTTCAAAAGCTCTTTTTAAATCTAGAAAAACCGCCAACGTTCCTACACCCTCATCCAAACAACACTTCCACTCATCAAGCACACTTTGAATCACAGTTTTACAGTAATGTTTTCTTTTAAACCCCGATTGAAAATCATTTATTAAGCTGTTTGTTTCCACATGCTCTAAAAGTTGTTCATATACATATTTCTCTAGAGCTTTCTCTATAGCTGGTAACATGTTTACAGGACGGAGGTCTGCGGCCAAAATTGCATTATTTTTTTTTGGGAACAAATACTATCATACACATTCTTTAAAAATTCAACATGGATTTCATCAGGACTACTTCTGTTTGGAAGAGAAAAGATATTTTTTTAAAGAGTTTCCCTGCTAAGAAGTTGAAATTCGTTAAAATTAGTTTTATTATTATGTAGAACGCGTAAAGGAAGAGCATTAGGTCACACGGTATACAGAAAACCCACACACACAGATCTATCTACTATGGAGTCATTAAAACTCTAACAGAAAGGGCAAGAATTTGCGAACCCAAGGCGCTAAAACGCAGAACTTACACATATTTATAATGCTTTAAGGGGCAATGGTTATTCAGAGCGAGAAATAAAAAGATCAATGGAACCAACAAATGCCAAACCTGTGGAGAACGAACAACTCCAGCCAGTGGCAAAAGCATTTCTGCCCTTTATTCCGGGGGTTACGGACAGGATTGGTCGATTACTACGAAAGGAAAATGTAAAAACAATATTCAAACCAACGAGGAAAATCAAAGAATGCCTTCGATCGGCCAAAGATAAAAGAGATCCACTTTCTTCTTCAGGAATTTATCGCATTCCGTGCACATGTGGAAGCGTGTACATAGGAACTACAGAACGCTCGATTAGCACCAGGATTAAAGAGCATAAAGCCAACTGTCGTCTGGGGCAGACAGACAAATCCGCCCCAGCAGAACGTACCCTTACAACAGACCATCGAATAAAGTTTGAGGGGACCCAAGTACTCGCGACCACATCGGCATACCACTCCAGACTCTACAGAGAAGCCATAGAGATAGAAAATCATAGCAACAACTTTAATAAGAAAGAGGAAACAGTTAAGATCAACAAAATATGGATCCTCATAATTAAGGGTGCTAGAATTACACCCATTACGAACAAAACCGACCGGAACCGATTGGAACCGAAAGTAACCTAAGCCCCGACACTGCCTCCCCAACGTATAAATACGAGCTACGACCGCGCAAAGCCCAGTAGTTCGCATACTGTCAACCAGGAAGCAACTTCTGAAGATGCCAACCGCTCGTATTGGCGAAACGTCAAGTCAACCAGACAATCGACGCCGGCAAAAATATAGTTGTATATCGATCATTGACGCCGGCCTAACAGCACAAAAACCATTGAAATATTAATACGGATTGTCTTAACTTTTAACAATTCATTTCGACTGCTGAATTAAAAAAAAAATAACTTGAACTCCACACTATGAATATAGATAAAACCAAACATTTTTAATGAATAACTAGTTTCTATAAGGACTATAAGATAACTTACCTATAAACTTCTTTGTACGAGTACTTCCAGCTTTCAATATTTGCTTCTAAAATTCCTTCTTTAAACTCGACTCCTTGTTTTATTGAAGCCAAAAATCGAAAAGCTTCGTTATCAAAGCAGAACACATTTTTATGACTCAGTGGCAGTGTTACATTGTTTGTATCCTTTATCGTTTTTACTAAAACCTCCAAAGACGTGTACGTATCTCCTGGTGTATAATTCTGTCCTCTTGTATTCGTAAAAAGAAATGCAATATTGTCTGTCGCTGACTTTTCCAACCGTGAAAGGATTTGCGTAACGCAGTAGTTTAAAAATACGTCCAAGCGGGTATTTGTTGGTTTTAAAAGAAGGCAAATAGCGTGTATTTTTTCTAATTTTCCAACATAATCCAATACATAATCGCAGTTCTTGTTATCTTGATCGATACCTCTGGGATCGCCCATTCCTGGCGTATCTATTAATCTAAGTTTGTAAGGTTGATTTTCAAGGTTAATATAAAACACGTATGTCTTTACATCTTGGGTTGCTGCAGCCCCATCAGCTAAATATTCATTTTTATCTTTGGCTCCAATTTCAATTTCGTGCTTTTTGAACTCCCTAAAAGACCATTTTTATCGTCATTAGTGTTTTATAGCATGTTTTATATTGTCTAATCTTAATATCAGACACGATTCCTTTAAATTATTACATACATTGTTAGATTAACACCTAACTGATTGGATCAAATTAAACTTTTAACTAAAAATTACTTTTTGTCAAAAAAAAAAAATACTTACACAAAGTAATAACTTTTTTTACCATTGTTCTTATTTTAAATAAATTATGTTACGTTGAACCGATTTAAACTTTAAAAGTAATAAAAAAAACTACTCAAAACAATTATCGCATTTTTTTAAAAATTATGCCAATTTCAATTTAAATTAGAAATTATTCTGGTTATTAATTTTGTTGAAGTAATTTTGGTGTACTTTAAAAAAACTCACATCATTGTTCTAAATTTGACAGAACAGTAGGGTAGTAAAGAACATTTTTATTTTTGTACAAATTTATTAAAAAAAAAAAAAATTAAAACTCTGACACCCCTGTTCATGTACAAATTTAAAAAAATATATAATATAATATTAATTGTTACCCTCCCCGCTAGCTCTTACAACTGCCCTACGACGTCTGTCCATACTTAAGATCACATTCAGGACGTATTTTTCAGGAAAATTAAACTAGTTCTTTATAAGAACCTTGAACAATTGTTGCTGAGTCTCTGCTAGATTTAATCTGTTTCTGATAGCTCGCCCAAGTGCATCCCACATATCTTCAATTGTATTAAGGTCACGTGACCTAGCGGGCCAATTCATTACCTTAATATTCGTTTCCTGCTTACTATTCGTGCTGTGTGTGGTTGAGCATTATCGTGCATAAAAATTATGTTTTCGCCGACATGTAGAGCAAAAGAGACTACGTGCTCTTCGACTTCTTCAACTTCACCATTTAAAGTACCATGTTGAGTGATATGTAGATCAGCGAGTTTGAAAGTTTATTCCCTTCCAAACCATAACGCCACCTCCATTGAAACCATCTAATTGACTAATATTGCATTGCTGAAATCTGGTTCCAGGTCTTCTATACACCCTTACTCGACGATCGTTTGTCGTAGGGGTAAAAATGAATCATCAGAGAACAAGGCTGTGCTTCATCAGCAGTCCAGTTAAGGCGTTCCCGGGAGAAAGTTAATCTTGCAATACGGTATTGCCTAGTGAGTCGTTGGCCTGTTGCTGATCAACTTAGTCTTAAGTGCTGGTGTTCTCTAAGCCTGTTTCTGCCTGATCTCTAATCCTAATTTGGTGAGCTCTTTAAAGCTCATTTTGTAAATTCCAAGGTGTTTTTGTACGGTTTCTCAAAGTTTGAAGACGCAAAAATCGATCATAGGATGGTGTTGCGGCCCTAGGACGACCTTGACCAGGGCGTCTTAAAAAAGCTCGAGTCTCTCGGAGACGTCTTCACCCTACTTATTGAGGATTGGGTGGCATCGAGAATTTGTGCAATTTTTACTTGATTTACCCTTCAGCTCATAAAGTAACAGCAGTTTGCGACTCCGCTTCCGTTGTATTGTGTGACGTCTGTTTACTTGATTCGTGTGGTAGATATTAATAATATAAACTTAAAATTCGACACTAAACTGGCCGAATAATCATTCCAACCAAATTTTTTTATCACATTTTGCAGTATTAAAGCTAAAAATAAAATAAAAACTGCTAACAGCAGCAGGTCCTGCATATTAAATGTTTTTTACTTTAAAACATACTGTTTTGTTTGGTATTGTTAAAAACTTTTTACCAATTTTTAGATTAGAATGTAGTATACAGGGTTTTCCAAAATATGCAATAATTATTGTGAGAAGACATTAAAAAAATTAAATCCAGAAAATGAAAAAACTATTTCCAATGAAAAACTCTTTACTTACTTGTCAAAAATATGAAACCTTGCTGGTATCAAAACCCTTAACGAGTTTTGTTGTACAGCTTCAAAATGCTCATGTTTCATGTAATTTGCAAAAGAGTTAATAAATGTGGACTTGCCAACTCCTGACTCCCCCAAAAGCAAAATGTTAATCTCTGGAATTTTACTTTGCTTATTAGCTGCTTCATCTTCCCACGGAAGAGTTTTCACTTGGATACTTTCTTTTTTATTTTCCATTTTTGATGCTGGTGCTATATTATGTTTATTTGCTAAATCCAATGACGTAGGCTCCCACGATAATGTTTTATCACTGGAGGAACCATAGGGCTGCTGTATAAAATTTGATGATGCGGCATAGGATGATAAGTTATCTTCATCTGACAGAGCTTCATTCTTGTCTTTCTTATTAATTACATCTAATGACGTGGATTCCCATGGTAAAGCTTTCGTCGTCGTCTTTAAGGAATCTTCCGCTTCACTCTCATCAGTAAAATCTTTGTCACTCATGTCCTATATGAAATTAAAAAAAATTAATGGTTAATTTAACTAAGCTAATTATAAATATTTAAGTTTCCTTAACTTTTAGTCCCATCAATAAGTATTTTTCTTGAAAGTCCATAAGGACAGTTTCGATTTTGATGGTTTCTTTTCAAATTTTTAAAATCAGAAACCTTTCAAAGGAGGGCCATAATTGTCACAATATGTACTACATTTATTTAAAAAATTCAGTTTTGCGTAGTTTAAAAAAAAAATCCTCGTGGATTAATTTTAGTTGATAAAAAGTTATTAGAATAAAGTTTATAAAAATTATTTAATATTTACATTATAAAGATTCACTTTCTGGGTCAAGAAATATATATGCGATACGTGTATACCTTATGCATATTGATTTTTGTTAATATACAGTGCATTTGTAAAGTTATAGATAAATACGTTAAAAAATCAACACTGTACCTTGATTACTCATGTCTGCCATGTATTTATACGAGAATATCGTTGAGTCTGGCGTAGGACTATACTATTTTTAACAAAAGACATAATTCTTGATTTTTAAATTAAAAATTTTTGGCATACAGAACCTGGTACATTTAAATGTCGTTTTTTTTTGGCCCGCGACAAAGGGAAACAATTCTTGAATACGTTCGTGAACATGGATTAGAAACCAAACCACTGTAACAATTGGAAGAGACAAAAAAAACTTTTTTGAAATACGGTTAAAACAGTCGTCAAGCGTCTGGCAAGATCTGAAAAAATTCGGATTTTGTGATCAAAAAAAGAAAGTTGATATTCCCAGTTCTCTAAATAAACCAGATGAACTTAACTTATTTTTTACAGCAACTCCGCCTACAGTAAATAATGAACGTCTTCTTGACTTGTACAAGGAAAGAGTCAATGAAAGGGTGGCATCTAATTTGAAGTTTAGAGAGGTTTCTGAGGGCCTCATTTTGGGTATTGTCATGGGCATCAAATCCCGGGCTGAGGGAGTGGATTGTATTAGTAGTCAAACTTTAAAATTATGTTTTCCATTTTTATTACCGTACTTTACACATATTATTAATTTTTGTGTAAAGCACTCAGTATTCCCACAGCTCTGGAGAAAGGCCCTAATAACTCCAATTCCTAAAAATTCGTCTCCACAAGAATTTAAGGATCTACGACCGATAGGTGTCCTGCCCTGTGAGTCCAAAGTTTTGGAAAGGGTTATATATATTCGGTTAAATGAACATGTCGAAGCAAATAACATTCTACCCGAAACTCAGTCCGGATTTCGGGATGGCCATGGATGTTCACCAGCTCTGGCAAATGTATCCGATGATCTTTTCCAGGCTATTGATGAAGGAAAAATTACAATTTTGGCCTTATTAGACTTCTCAAAAGCCTTTGATACCATAAACCATGAGTTACTTTTAGCAATTTTACATCTTATTGGTCTTTCTGAAAGCGCAGTAAATTTTTTCTCCAACTTTCTGTCTCACAGATATCAGGCTGTGCGAATTGGTACTGAGATGTTATCACCTATAATGATTGGGAGTAGTGTGCCTCAGTGCTCTGCTTTATCTCCACTTTTAAATGCCATTTATACTTCATTTCTCTCAAATGCTTTGGAATCATGCTCTGCTCAGTATTACGCGGACGATACGCAAGTATATCTATCATTTGATCGAGCCCACGCTGTAGATGGCTGTAATACCTTAAGTAAAGAACTTAATTTATTATCTAATTATCATTAGAACATTCCCTTTTGTTAAATCCCAAAAAATGCTGTGTAATGGTGTTTGGCCAAAAAGCAGATGTGGCCTCGGTAAAAAATATAATTAATGTAGAAATAGATAATACGGTTCTGCCAGTGAAAGATAATGTTCGCAATTTCGGTGTGATTTTTGACAGTTCCCTCAGATTCAATGTGCATGTGTCAAGTTGTATTCAGCGAGCATTTGTTAGATTAAAAATACTATATCAAAATCGCCATATCCTATCAAGACATATAAAAACGTTATGCAACTCCCTTGTACTCTCCTTCTTTAACCATGGGGATGTAGTTTACGGAAGTTGCCTCACGGCTGTGGATAAACGCAGAATTTAACTTGTGCAAAACTCTTGCTTAGGGCTCATTCATGGTGTAAGAAAGTATCAGCATATCTCGCATACGTTGGTACAGTCCAATTGGTTGAACATGGAAGAGAGGAGAGAGTTACATCAAGCATGCTTCTTTTATAAAATTATCTGCTCCAAACGTCCATCATATCTTTATAAGCGTATTGTTTTGAGGACCCATGTACATAATATTAATATCAGATTTCGAGGAAAAATAACACCACCATATCATCGAACCGTAATATTTGAGCGTAGCTTCTCATATAATGTGGCTAAATTTTTCAACTCTTTGCCGAGGAATTTAAAACATCTTTCACAATCTGCCTTTAAAGTACATTACAAAAAATATATTTTGGGCAAGCGACAATAGCTTTTTTATGTGATTATTAGTAAGAAATGTGTAATCAATATTTTGTTTTTTAGCTTTTTTTTTTGCCTAATACGCCATTATATGTTCGTTTGTTTGGGTTTTTTTGAATACTGAAAGACATTTCTTTTAATTATTTATATTTTTTGTTGTGCAATTAATTTGTAATGGATTCATGGCAAAAGGCTAGAGATATAATCTTGAAAGGTTAGTCCCTAGTACTTGTTAGGTCATCAGTCTATTGCACGTATCAAAGCCATTGACCGTGAAGGCTAACAGGTATTTATGTTATGTTATTATTTAATTATTAGTTTATATAACAATACTGATATATTATTGTAAACTGTGTATATTAAATGATGTTTGTTTAATGTTTAAATATATATATATATATATATATATATATATATATATATATATATATATATATATATATATATATATATATATATATAATTACTTCATTTATACATGAAGATTAGATAAGATTAGATACGATTAGATATAATTAGATATATTTAGATGCATTTCGATGCAGTAAGATAAGTTTATACTATTTTTATATTAAAGTATGTTTTATACAAAGTCTCTTGTTTGACTTCTTGACGTGTACCAGATACTACGAACCAAGTACAAAGCAGAAGTACACCACATGGCGACCCTGCCATGAGAAGTACACCACAAATTAATGGTTGAGTATGATCAGGGAGGCATTCAAGGATGCCTCATCTGAACTCCGCCTTTTTCTGAATTTAAGTTTTTTTATTGTAATATGTAATCGATTATTTTCCAAATAGATTAAAAAAAGCATATATTAAAGCAATCTATAAAAAGGGAGAAAAAAATGAGGAAAAAAACTATAGACCGGTCTCATTGCTGTCAAATATCAGTAAAATTTTTGAAAAAGCATTGTATTGTAGATTTGTAAATTTTTTGGAAGGAAACTCAGTCATTTCAAATAGACAAAATGGTTTTAGAAGGGGAAAATCAACAATTCGGGCAATGTACCAGCTAATTATAAATATTTAAGTTTCCTTAACTTTTAGTCCCATCAATAAGTATTTTTCTTGAAAGTCCATAAGGACAGTTTCGATTTTGATGGTTTCTTTTCAAATTTTTAAAATCAGAAACCTTTCAAAGGAGGGCCATAATTGTCACAATATGTACTACATTTATTTAAAAAATTCAGTTTTGCGTGGTTTAAAAAAAAAATCCTCGTGGATTAATTTTAGTTGATAAAAAGTTATTAGAATAAAGTTTATAAAAATTATTTAATATTTACATTATAAAGATTCACTTTCTGGGTCAAGAAATATATATGCGATACGTGTATACCTTATGCATATTGATTTTTGTTAATATACAGTGCATTTGTAAAGTTATAGATAAATACATTAAAAAATCAACACTGTACCTTGATTACTCATGTCTGCCATGTATTTATACGAGAATATCGTTGAGTCTGGCGTAGGACTATACTATTTTTAACAAAAGACATAATTCTTGATTTTTAAATTAAAAATTTTTGGCTACAGAACCTGGTACATTTAAATGTCGTTTTTTTTTGGCCCGCGACAAAGGGAAACAATTCTTGAATACGTTCGTGAACATGGATTAGAAACCAAACCACTGTAACAATTGGAAGAGACAAAAAAAACTTTTTTGAAATACGGTTAAAACAGTCGTCAAGCGTCTGGCAAGATCTGAAAAAATTCGGATTTTGTGATCAAAAAAAGAAAGTTGATATTCCCAGTTCTCTAAATAAACCAGATGAACTTAACTTATTTTTTACAGCAACTCCGCCTACAGTAAATAATGAACGTCTTCTTGACTTGTACAAGGAAAGAGTCAATGAAAGGGTGGCATCTAATTTGAAGTTTAGAGAGGTTTCTGAGGGCAATTATTATATAAACTGGAAATGTATGGTATTAGGGGAACTGCACTGACCTTGATACAGTCATATCTGACCGGAAGAACTCAGCAGGTGGTGGAGTCTGATATCGGCAGCACAATTTTTAAATCAGAAAAAGTAAATATGATGAGGGGAGTTCCGCAGGGCTCCATTCTGGGACCTTTATTATATATTTTATATACAAACGAATTGCCGGACGTATCAGGAGAGCAGACTGTACTGTATATATGCCGATGATACCACCCTTGTTTTTAGTGAGGATAGCATGGAATTACTGTCAGTGAAGGTGGGGGCAGTGGTGGATGCTCTTAAGGAGTATTTTCTGTCCAAAAACCTGCTCTTAAACGTGTCAAAGACTCAGTGCATTCTGTTTTGTAACAGGGCGACCAATTATTCTAACTTCTTATATAATGATAAAATAATAAAATCCACTGAAAACATATCATTTTTGGGAATTGACGTTGACAGGAGAGTGCACGTTGAGGGTGTAGCCGCTAAGATTGCTAAATACTGTTATGCTTTAAGATCATTGCTGAGAGGGTTGGTACAGATGTGGCTGTGCAGGCCTATCATGCTTTTGTGCAGTCTAGGTTAAGATATGGTATAATTGTATGGGGAAATTCATATGATATACAAAGAGTCCCAAGTTGTAGAATGGTATTCATGGAAAATAACATCTTAACTGTTATAAGTATGTATATACTAGATTCTGTATTGTTTGTTTTTGATAATGCGGATTTATTTGTAAATTCTCAGTTAAAGCATGAGTATACCATTAATTAATTGCACAACAAAAAATATAAATAATTAAAAGAAATGTCTTTCAGTATTCAAAAAAACCTAAACAAACAAACATATAATGGCGTATAAGGCAAAATAAAATAGCTAAAAAACAAAAGATTGATTACACATTTCTTACTAATAATCACATAAAAAAGCTATTTTCGCTTACCCAAAATATATTTTTTGTAATGTACTTTAAAGGCAGATTGTGAAAGATGTTTTAAATTCTCCGGCAGAGTCGAAAAATTTAGCCACATTATATGAGAAGCTACGCTCAAATATTACGGTTCGATGATTTGGTGGTGTTATTTTTCCTCGAAATCTGATATTAATATTATGTACATGGGTCCTAAAAACAATACGCTTATAAAGATATGATGGACGTTTGGAGCAGATAATTTTATAAAAAAAGCATGCTTGATGTAACTCTCTCCTCTCTTCCATGTTCAACCAATCGGACTGTACCCAGTTCGTGCAGTGAAGTGAGTGAGAGTGGGTGTCTTGATACCCACGTTAGCTCAGCCCTGCACCAGGAATTTTCACATTCCAATCATTCTCCAAATTCTTATACCTATCTACGAGCCAGTTACTATTACTTTTATTTTTGGCGGGAAAATTTTTTCTCACAAAAATTGTCTCATCACCAACCCTAAAGAGGATAAACACCAAAAATAGAACAGGAAACCTCCCCCAAGGGTGCCAAAAGCACCCTTGAAAACCTAAATTCATCAACAGACTATCCTGTAGATGACGAACAGACGAAATCCAAACAGAAGACTCAAAGAACAAGAAAACCAGCGACATTCGTTTTACCCTGGGATGAAATTGAGCCCATACTAATAAAAAAGGCCAACGACCCCCCAGGGGCTAACTGCAACATATGCAAGAACCTGCTTAAGATGGAAACACCCGAACAAAACAGAAGAAAAGAAGCATCAAAACATATCTTAAAAGTTCATAAAATGGATGCTAAAAACATCCACAGAAAACGAAACACCAGCCTAAGAGCCGCTACCTCTACAGAAAACATCTCCGAAACGATGGACTTTAATGACCAACCCAGCAAACAAACCCCACCGGCCTACCGGGAAGAAACCATCCCTATAATAGCACACACCGGAGCATTTGGAGATACACACGCACAACCACTTAACAACATACTAAACCTAAGCAAAAAGACAACAAACGACGAAAACAACATGGAAATTCAAAACAACCCCCAAAGTGACAACCAGGACGACAATACCAGGAAAAGGCCGAGGGAGCAAACCTCCCCCGAAAACTCTGACCCACAAGATGAAGACAACTGCAACATAAGCAGATTCTTTACCAAGAAAAGAATACATGCTAACATACCCACCCACAACAGATTCGCAGTACTAACTCCACAAGAAAACGAGACAGAGACACAACAGCAACAACAGAGTGAAATCAGAAGACAACCTACAGACAACACACAAAAAAGGGCACCAAAACCTCAACAACAGACAGCACCACCAAAGAAAAAATCAAATAAACCACCTCCAATTATCATTCAGGGGGTAATTACTAACAAACAAGCAGCGGATGATTTCAACAGAACCCTTAGACAGCATATAAAGGACGGATTCGTAATCACATTTGCTAAAAACACCACAATAGTACAGACCAACACCATCGACGACTTCTTAACCTACCAAGCCATATTAAACAGGGACCCGCAAAATGAATATCACACATATTCCACACAGGAACAAAGAACACACGCATTTATTATAAGAGGCCTCGATAACAGACCAGACACCGAAGACATAAAAGACGAACTTACCCAAACGCACAACATCATAGTGAAACAAGTGTATCAAATAAACACCACATATAGACCACTCTATATGGTTGTGACAGGACCTGAAACTACCCTCAAAAAACTACAACAAATAAGGCACCTAAGTAATGTCGCTGTAAAATGGGAGCGCAAAAATAGCAACAAACCCATTTTACAGTGCAAGAGATGTCAACAATGGGGGCATGCCACCACCTATTGTCACCGCGCCCCAAGATGTCTCCACTGCAGTGAAACCCACCTGACCAACAACTGTGAAAATCCTACCCTAGAAAAATGTGCCAATTGTGGACAAGGGCACAAAGCCAATAATGAAGAGTGCCCAGTATTAGTGGTCGGATACTATCGATAGCACTATCGATACTATCGATAGTGTCGTGCTATCGAAAACTATCGATAGTGCTATCGAACACTATCGATAGTTTCAATTTATTATCGAAAGTGAATTTATTCTTGCATAGCTTAGAATTTTTTAAATGGGTTTATTAAAACAATAACTCATACTAATAAAAAACATATTTATTAGAATGCAAATAATAATTCAGTAGGTACCTATTAATAATATTTTATGAATTAAAGGGTTGCCTAATTTTAATTTATTATTTTACGCTATGGGCATAAATATAACATAAATAAAATATAGATTTTTCATATAGAACATATGGTTAATCAGTCTTGTTTTATTTATTTGGAACTATTTAGCAATTTAGGTCATAAAATTAGCTATAAAATATAGTTCAAGTGTAATTATTAATACTATTAATATTAATTCACTTTTCTTTTGACTTTATATCACTATTTTAAAGTTTCGATAGTACTATCGATACTATCGATGGTGGCTGTTACTACTATCGAAAACTATCGATGGCACCGACTATCGATAGTATCCGACCACTACCCAGTATACAAGTACAAACTGTCCAAAATTCAAGAAAACAACCTCAACAGAGTGACCAAATACATCCCGGCACCCGCCCCAACAACCAACGCATGGCAGACGGCCAGGGCAAGTGGCCCTACGGTGGTCAGGGCAAAGCAACACATACAAAACCACTTACATTACCTGACAAAATGGTATGATGAATGGAAAATTAGTATAAATGAAAGCAAGAGCGAATGTCTAATACTTACCAAAAAATTCACTAATATAGGAATAAACATTCCTATAAAAATAAACAACACCTTTATCCCTCCCCAAAAAACCATGAAATACCTAGGAGTCCTCCTTGATGAGAGACTCTCCTTTAAATCCCACCTAACCCAAACACTGCATAGGGCTTATTCAGCAATGAATAGTCTCTATGCATTGTTAGCCCCAAAATCCAGCCTTTCACCCCGAAACAAACTCTTCATTTATAAACAAATAATCAGACCTACGTTAACTTATGCTGCCCCTGTATGGTGCAGCATAAGTGACACCCTAATGACGAGGTTACAGCGGTATCAAAATAAGATACTGCGTTGCGTAACCTCGTCAGGACGCTATACGCGAATAGAGGAACTACATGACCTAACAGACATGCCAAGGATAGACGAATATATCTATACCTTGGCAAACAAATTTTACAAAACACAACCGCCATCCTCTATTCTAACTAGAGACCTGACGCGGTTAAGACACCATAATAACTTGACACACAAACCATTATACTCAAGACTCAACTTCTTCTTCGGGGATGAAGACTAACCCTATCCCCTCCTCCTAAAAATCCTTAATAACCTAAAAACCCAAAACCAAATAGGAAAAGAATAAATGAGATGTAAATAAGTATAAATGACGTGTGAAAGTGTGTATGAATGGAAAAGAATGAATGGAAATTATGCAAGAAAAAGCGAATAAATGAGCATACCGAGACAGACAAACAGACTGACTTGGTTTCCAAGCGCGCTACGCGTACCTGAAACAAATCAACCAGGTTTTTTATTATCTTTTTCCTGGGCAAAATAACAAACCAGCTATTAACTAAATAAATCCTTTAAAACCACACACCTTAAGCTTAGCCTTAAGCAACACCAACGCTTATGATGTTTGTAAAGTTACACTGGTAAACATCTTAAAACAGTCACTTCAATTTAAATTAATTACCCAAGAGCTAACACCCGCTCTCGGCCGGCCTGGCTGTGTTAATTTCCTCCGTGGTCCTTGACTGGAAGAAATGAAATATTATGTATATATATGTATATATGTATTGTAATTAATTTAAATGTAAAACTATTTAACAACAAATAAAGCATTATAGAATTGGAATTGAAATTGGACTGTACCAACGTATGCGAGATATGCTGATACTTTCTTACACCATGAATGAGCTTTAAGCAAGAGTTTTGCACAAGTTAAATTCTGCGTTTATCCACAGCCGTGAGGCAACTTCCGTAAACTACATCCCCATGGTTAAAGAAGGAGAGTACAAGGGAGTTGCATAACGTTTTTATATGTCTTGATAGGATATGGCGATTTTGATATAGTATTTTTAATCTAACAAATGCTCGCTGAATACAACTTGACACATGCACATTGAAACTGAGGGAACTGTCAAAAATCACACCGAAATTGCGAACATTATCTTTCACTGGCAGAACCGTATTATCTATTTCTACATTAATTATATTTTTTACCGAGGCCACATCTGCTTTTTGGCCAAACACCATTACACAGCATTTTGGGATCCTAAAAGCTTTTAAAATACGTAGTTAACAATCCAGGGCCGTATTTAAAAAAACAAAGTTGATGATGACAGCTTGAAGACAGAACGTCGGTGAGTAAATCTAATAACACTGTCGTGTAGAACAGAAAAAGAAGAAATGAGAATGTAAAATTTATTTTGTTATATCTATTTGAATAGATTTTCTTCGAAAGTATTTAAAGTTTTTAAACTTTTAAGTTGACATTTTGATCAGCATCCAATTGCGCAACTTTGCCTCCATTTAATCGACCTCGTATCTCTTCAAGTTTTCGAGATCCCAATGTGAGAATCGAATTTGGGACACCCAGTACATACTTACGAATTTTATTTTTTTGTTTTTGCTTTTCTTTCAACTTGTTATGCAAAATGGAGTAAATAATGAGCAGGGCCGTATTTAGGCGGTGGCGAGATGGGCGCCCGCCAAGGGCGCAGCTACCTGGAGGGCGCAAAATTGACTATGAACAAAATTTTCTTTTGATCAGTTGTCAGTACCGCAGTCATATTATTATAATTTTTTATTTCTTAATATAATCAAATAAATACATTACAGCAGAACAGTTTTATAACACATTTACAACTTAGATGCTTTATTTAATTATTTTTAACATATTAAGACTGAAAAAATGTATAAATTATTAATAAAATATCAATTAATCCCAATACTTACAGCGAGAATGTAATTCTCGGTATTTTTTTAATATTTAAGGGGGTTCTCTGGTTTGACGGTCTGATTTTTATGCATTTCTGTGTTTTTTGTCAGGACCAATAAAGAGATAGAATTGTTGAGTTTTTATCATTTATTTATTAGTGTTTTAAGAGTATACATATACATTTTTAGCTAAAAATATTAAATATTCATTAAAACCAAAGCTACAGCGCTCTGAAGACACCTTCCTCGAAAAAATGGACCCTCACTCCCTCCACGAAATTAGCTGATTGGCTTATTTGAAACTTAAAAAATCGGCGGCCTAAATACACGGAATGAACTATTATGAAAAGAAAATTTGAAAATTGGATTTTTGACAGGCTTCGAAACGAAAAATTTCAAATTTAATGTATTTTTCGTCAACTATTTGTTAAAAAAAAAGAAATATTTTAAATTTTGGGGTGATATTAGACCATTTCGTGCGTCTATATGTGCTGAGTCAACCCTATAAATGTGAAGTAAATCGGTCAAGCCGTTCTGGAGATATGATGGAGGAAAGTCTAAAAAACGCAGTTTTGATAAAAACCAGTTGGAAGTTTCAAGTAGGTACAGTTATACTATAAAAATCCTAACTTAGCATTAATCTGCGATTCCAAGACTAAAATAAATTTCACAACGTAAATAACTACACCAATTTTTCCTAAACTTGTTTAAACTTGTCTGTATTTGTATAAGCATACATTTGTATAGAAGGGTATTAGGTATCAAGCCGACAGAACACAATAGGGTCGGCCTCTCAGCGCTCAGTTGACAAATGACAAGTTTATAGTGTTGCCACTAGAAGTCCAGTTATTTTCAAAAATATCTATAACAAACTCTACGCATACTATTTTTATTACATATAGGCGCTTATGGCAGTCCGTATTTTAGTTCTTTTTAGGGACTGGTTGATTGACTTTATGGACATACTCTGTTTTCATACATTCTAATATACTTATACTTATGCAGACTAAAACCCAAAGGCCATCCTATATAATAATATAATCGAGGATACTATTTGAACACTCCTGATTTTCTGCTTAACAACGGATTGCTGATAAAGTATAAAGCGATATAAGCAAACAACTGACATAGGTAGTTTATGTGACCTTGAAATTCATGGTGTTTAGAAATCTTATATCTAGTTTGAAAATAAAAATATAATTTAATATATTAAATTACGCAATTTTTTAAAGTGTAAAATGAATTATCCATTTCCTTTAAAACTGAAATATGTACTGCCGTTGATAGATGTACCGTTTTTCAGAAATATAATTTACATAATTTTTAAACTGAGGCTGTTTTCAATTTTTTTCTTCTAAAGCAAATAATTTTGTAATAATACAATATTTTTAAACAAATACGGTTTTTAGCTTAAGGTGCCTAAATAATTTATAACAAAAGAACTGTCCTATGACCCTACCTATTTGCCAATTTGCAGTAATAAATATTTGTGATGTATGATTATTGTCTGTCTTCATCAAATAACGAACATTACTTTTAGTGCCGTTTAATAATTTAGAAAAATCGATATGGGTTGCCTTTTTTAAAAAATACTATAAAAAGTTATATTACGCATCCCCACCGACTTATTATCTAAGTACCTATAAAGCTAAATGTCTGGATAATATCCGAATTGCCTGATATCCAGTGGATATTGAGACATATTTTAACTGCTTATATTTTATAATATCTTACAGTGGCGTATACTTGGGGAGGGGGGGCAGCAAGAGCCCAGCTTCCCCACTTTTTAAAAAATACTCCTACGATGCCCGGCGGTGGCTCCGCGGGAGTGAATTTTGGCCAAATTTACCCCTTAACGATAGGTCGCGAAAATCCGGGCCAAAGCTACTCTTCGGGGGTTTTCAGGAGCGCTGATTCGAAATCCGCCTTTAGAAAACCCTACGACCGACGGGGGTGGCTCTGCGGTGGTGGATTTTGGCCAAAATCATCCCTTAACGATAGGTCCCGAGAATCCGGGTCAAAGCTACTTTTCGAGGGTTTTCGGGGGCGCTGATTCGTAATCCGCCATTGGAACAACCCTTCGACCCACGGAGGTGGCTCTGCGGGGGTGGATTTTGACCAAAATCATCCCTTAACAACAGGTCGTGAGAATCCGGGTCAAAGCTACTTTTTGGGAAATTTCGGGGGCGCTGATTTAAAATCCGCCTTTAAAACAACCCTACGACCGACGGGGGTGGCGCAGAGCAACCTTCGTCGATAGTAGGGTTGTTCCAATGGCGGATTTCGAATCAGCTCCCTCGAAAAGAAGCTTTGAGCAGGATTTTCGCGACCTATCGTTAAGGGGTCAATTTGGCCAAAATTCTCCCCCGCGGAGCCAGCTCCGGGCATCGTAGGGGTGTTTCGAAGTCAGATTTAGAATCAGCGCGGTCGAAAACCGCAGAGGAGTAACTCTGGTCCGGATTCTCGCGTCCTATCATGCAGGGGTAATTTCGGCCAATTTTGGCCAAAATTCACCCCCGCGGAGCCACCTCCGAGTATCGTAGGAGTGTTTCGAGGTCAAATTCGAAATCAGCGCCCTCTAAAACTCCCGGAGAGTAATTTTTACGTTATGTTACAATATTTTATCGACTTAGTATATTTTTGAAAGAATTATGCAATTTCGGGGAGGCACTTTGGGTCGACCAGCTCCCTCTCATATGTACAATGGATTCCTGGTGCTTTCCCAAGTAAGAAGTCGGAAAACCGCATCCCGATCCAAGTTGGCTGGCAAAATCGATTTATTTTCGCCTAAATTGATGTAATTTTCCTGGTCTAATTTATAGTGTTGCCACACGGAAATATTAATTTATAATAAAAAACTTTGCCATTACCATTAGGATTATTTTAAATAAATTAAAAATATTTAAAATTCCAGCCAGTTACAAATATAATTAAGGAAAATAAAAAGCCGCTTTATCTAACCAGAACTAATCATGACCGACCAGAACGGCGCATTTATGATAAAAAAAAAACAATTTAACGAGAAAAACCTTACCAGCACTAACCAGGAACTAGGTACTGGTTTGGAAGTTGTTGTTAGTTCTGGTTGGTTTTTTTCTATAAAATAAAACTTTAGTTTTGATAAAAAACAACCTTCAATAATAACAAATTATTAGAAAACATTTGGCAACATTGCTTATTCAAGCAAGAACGGCATCGTATCATTTCTTTATAGGGACAATAAAGAAATTATTTTATATTGTCATAGGTAACATAAGTGAAAAATCTATTTTTTCTGACCCTATGTGTTTTCTTATGGATACGGACACAAATAAGTGAAAGAAAAAATTGGTAATTGTCCAGAAAGTGGCCGCAACTCCGCTTTTGACCAAATTTAATACACAGGGGTTTTTTAAGGCGCTGATCACGAATCTGAAAAAAATATTTGGTGGACACGTTTCGTTTTCGAGATATCCATCATCAAACTTGAAAATCAAACTAACCTCATTTACACTATATTTCTCCTTCTTTGTGAACACAATTCTTAATTTTTACACTAAAGTGGCACACAATGTTT
Source organism: Listronotus oregonensis (assembly GCA_019359885.1). NCBI lineage: Eukaryota > Metazoa > Arthropoda > Insecta > Coleoptera > Curculionidae > Listronotus > Listronotus oregonensis. The sequence goes on from JAHBCN010006829.1 coordinate 40,020, forward strand.
CATAAACACCTTTTAAAAATTTTTTGAATGTTTATTTTACACCTTTTTTTCATTAAATTGCCAAGTATCAGTTTCAAACGGGGCGGCCGTGTCTGCTTCAAAATTCCTATTGTATACATGGTAGCGGCGTTTAAAACTGAATTTTTGGAATTAAATATAAAATAAATATAAAAACAAGTTTTTAAAAGGTGTTTATAAACTATTGTGTTCCAATTTAGTGTAAAAATCAAGAATTCTTTACGAAAAGAAGGAGGAATTGTGTAAATGAGGTTAGTTTGATTTTCAAGTTTGCTGATGGATATCTCCAAAACGAAACGTTTTCGCCAAAATAGTTTTTCAGATTTGTGATCAACGCCCCAAACAAACCCGTATACTAAATTTGGTCAAAATTTCGGCCACTTTCTAGACAATGAAAAAAAAAATTATATCAAAATATTGCTGTTTAAAAAGACGTTTAAGTTTATAATGATCAATCATAATTAAAAATAACCATAATTTTTATAATGTCAATTGCGATTTTCTTGGTGAAAACTACTTCATCCCCAATTTTTTTGTCTTAAATAACTGCAATTTTAAAAATCGTCCAATTCCGTGGGTGGTTTTCTTTATAAGACCCCACAACCGCTATTTTAAAATTTCTGTGAAGTACTTAAGTACAAACCACGAATATTTCCAACAAAAATTTTAAAAACTGAAATATTTATAAGTTCAACATGTCAATATAAAAAAAAATAAAAAATATGGCGACACTTGACATTTTTCATTTTTTACCTAAAGGCAAAAATTTTTACTTTTAGTTTTATTATTATACCTTTTTTTCTCTGAAAAGCAAATCTTTTTATGTCTATTAATTACAATACTAATTAAATATTATAGGCTTCGTATTTTAAAAGGAACGTTTTTTAAAAATTATAGAAAACTTAAGCCAACGCCTGAAAGATTAAACTAATTCGGCAAAAATGCAAATATAATCTTCCCAGAACACTCAGAATGCTCTCCCAAAATAAGTATTAAAAAAGGAAACTTACCACTCTATACTTACACAACTTTTCGTAACGAAATGATAAATTATAAACGAACAATCTGTTAATAAAGAGCCATCCACCACAAAATACGAAAGGAAAAGCATACACTCAGCCCAAAAAACCAAATATAAATAAAAGTAATAAAAGAAGCCGGAAGCCGGGTAATCTACTCAACGATTTTCAGGATGGCCAACTTATTAATGTGGCTGTGGTTCTTGATCGATATTAGACTAAACATTTTTTCGCGAACTAACCGTTAACTACCGCGTATCCTCTCTCGCTGTTCTTTAGCACAGGTTAAGAAGAAATAGTCAGATAAATGGGTTCAACGCGGTATGTCGCCAAAATTTGATGACTGTTGTCTTGGTATAACCTTACCTTAGAGTCTATATACCTTTAGGGATAATACAATGCGCTAATAACGTGGTCACGTCAGAGAGAGAAAGCAATAGCCATGGCAAGTGCTATCTCACTCGCATATCTTACCTAATTCGCTGATTCAAATAGCCCGAATCGAATCGACGAATTAGGTGCGACCTGCAAGTGAGTTAGCAATTGCTATGGCTATTGCTTTCTCTCTTACGTGAAAAAACGTTTTTTTAGGTTTTATGCTTTAAAAGGTATACCTATTTTTGCAAATGCAATACGCCAAGAACCTTTGACCATACATCTTCTAGAGCAGTCATGCCGCTTAAGCGTAGTTCATATACTTGCGAAATGCGATTTAAGCGTAGTTCATATGCTTGCGAAATGTGATTTATGAATTACAAATTCGCAAAATTTTTCCGCCGGTTTTTTTTTTGGTATTTCATAGCGCTGCGACTGCGAATTTGTTAGGGATTTAGTGCTGGAACTTTTCGCGAAGATGGAAGTATTGACAAGAGTATGAAGTATTGACGCTCTGTATTGACGTTTTAATTAATTTCCCTTCTTTAAAACTTTTTTGTGTTATTCATAATTAATTTTTTTAACAATATAGTAGGACTTCCGTTTCGACATTCATCAAGTGAACACGCGTTTGGGCTTTTAGCTTTTTCGTTGGAATGACCGAGTGGCGCGGAAAACCGGATTTTACTGTGAAAATCGAAGGGGAACTCCCCAATTAATTGGGGTCTTTCTTCTGGGGCTAAGCGCTGTGAGTGGTTGAGGCCTAGTTTCTGATGTTTAACATTTTACGTAGTGCACGAGGTCATCTTCCTATGGCGGAGGATAGGTTGCGCGCGCATTGTGAGACGTCAGACTGACAGCAAAAGCTGGTTGTACACAATAACAGTAGCAGCTTTTGGTTAGACTACCGTTTTGTGCCTTTCATCAATTACGTTGAGAATTAGTCTGATTTCTGGGGGCTATATGCCCGATTATCCAGATTTTCCATAGCAAAGCCCGGGAAGGTCAGGGAAGGTTATGTTGCGACATCGTATATGACTGGAAGGGGGGTTGGCTATACGGCGCTGGAATTAAAAAAGGTTGGCAACCAAAGCCATAACTTGATGATAGATTAGAATAGAACAATATTGTATCTTATGCTAGGTTTTTCTCTGTGTATTGTTTTAATAAACATTTATAATGCTTTGGTCGTCAGTCAATCATAAGGATCAAGTTGAAAATTTTAACTGGTGAAGGAGAAGGACTATTGCATTTACTGACCTTCATAATTGCATCTTATAAGGTGGATTTATTAAAACAAACAACAACAAAAAATAGAATATACTTTATTCCCATAAAGTCTTTATACAGGCAAATAACATAAAATAAAAATAAGAAATTACATTAACGATCACAACTTATATTAACCTTTGAGCATATACTTATAGAGGAAGCCTTGCTACTAGGCAGCAAGCGAGAGCGACAGAAGAATTACAGTATAACCTTTCCCTCTCGCTTCCACATGCTCAATGGTCGGTGGGAAGGGTATATCCCACTCGTCAGCCGGTCCTCTTGGAGCGAGAGAGAAAGATTATATTTTGATTCATCTTTCCCTCTTGCACGCTTTTTGGAACTGTCTTTAACGGTGAGGCTGAATCAGTAGGAATAGGCTGGAAACTTTTTATTTTATTTTTACTTGAAATCACAACTGATGCATATGTGCTATTAAAACATATGAGAGAATGACAGGTTGTCATGAAATAAAAGATCGCTTTAAGCCTATAAGATTATGATTTTATGGAAAAAAAAACACTCTAGTTTTCTTTATTTTAGAACTTTAAACGCACACAACGATCCCCCTTTATTCCCCGTGCCGTCAAAAAAGCGGTGTTTTGACGCCAACCGTTGTTATATATATTTATATATATATATATATATATATATATTATATATATATATATATATATATATATATATATATATATATATATATATATATATATATATATATATATATATATATATATATTTTAATATATATAAAATTATATATATATATATATATATATATATATATATATATATATTAAAATTAAAAAATATTATAGTATTTATATCAATACGCATGCTCTGGTCTTCAATTTTTACGGAATTAGCAAAATTAAATAAAAGTCAATTTTCCCGCCCCCATTTCAATATTACAAAACGCAAAAAAAGTGATATTAACCTCTTGTACAACTGACATATTTTAAGTCGACCAATAAGAATCCATTAATTTTCCCTCCCCCTATATTTTAAATATTGCGAATCGCAAAAAACTTAAGATTAAAAGCCGGAGTCTCATGCATCCGATTTCCGACGATCCGATCATCCGAAAGTATTTTAATTGGTCAGAACATTGTGGCGCCACATGTTCTGACCAATCAAAAATTTTGGATCGTCCGGTCTAGACCCTAAACCTCCACAATTGACACATTTGAAACCGACCAATCAAAACAAGTTTCGCAAATCGAATTTCGCAAGTATATGAACTACGCTTAGGAGTGCGAACAGGCGTGCGCTCTCTCTCTCGCTCCAACGTGCTTATTAGTCGGTGGAAGGCATATATATGGCGCCCAAGGGTGGTTAACTTAACAAGGAGTGCTCGATTTATACTATTTGTCCGCAGATAAGGTTATGTTTGTGACGTCACCGGATTGCCCATAAGGTAGATTTATTTTATTAATTTTTGTTAAATATTCAACTTTCAAAAACTAATATAGATTTACACCTACTATTAGATCTGTATTGTATACCACTTGATAAAATTAAGACTGTATACTCCTTGTAAACAAAACAAGAGGGCAAACGGATTAAGTCACAAATATAGAATTGACATTTAAATCGTCGTATATGGATTTAAAGGGGATCCAGCACTTCTTGTTAAGTTTACCACCCTTGTACCGCGCCCACTAATCAGCACGCAAAGCAGGGTATATGCCCCTCCCACATACCAATCAGCATGTTGGAGCTAGAGAAAAAGGTAGTCCGATTTTGCTTTCTCTCTGTTCCGACTAGTAAGTATCTGCTTGTAGCCAAAAACTGAACTTAATGCATGCTCAAAGGGTAAAGGAAGATGGTGGATGTTTTTCGGTGTAAGGTCCGCAGAGTAGTCCTCGGAATTTTTCAAATTTTTGTATTTAAATACTCGTTTAATTTTTTACTTAAATACTTAAATTAATCATTATTTAAATATTTGTATAAGTATTCAAATATTTAAGTAGTTGGATATTCAAATATTTAAGTAGTTGAATATTAAATCATTTGATCAAACATTGAATAGGTAAATATTTGCGAATTAAAAGATGTAGCGTATTGTTGCCTATACTGATAAATATAAAAGGTAATAATAATTATGTCTACACATTAATAAAAACAACTTTTTCTATTCAAAAAAGACACACATTTAAAACAAACAATATTAACTTGCTTTTAATAAAAGCTTTTAAAAACATTGAGAATTCACATTCATGTTTAACAAAATAAAAATTATTCTTATTGCTTACACAAACAAAAAGCAAAGCAAAAAACTATAAATTAACATCTTTCAACAAAAAAATAAACATAATTTAAGCCGAAACCCCGAAAAAACTAACCAAAAATAAAAATAGTTTGTGAGAAATAGTAGGTATGGGCTAGTTGATAAAGAGAAAACTTTGTCTTGTTACCGACGTTTCGGCATCTGAACTGAACCTGACATTGGCGCTAAGCATTCAAATACTTCAAATTTGATTATTTGAGTAAGTCTTAGTATTCAAATAAATTATTATTTGAATATTGAAATAATTGAAATTTGAATAATCAAATGGAGTTAAAACATATTATTGGATATTTGAGTATTCAAATAATTAAATATTTGAATAATTGAATAATTTTAAAACAAAATATCGAATATTTGAATATATCCAGTTTAATTCCGAGCTTATGCTGCATTTACAATGCATTTCGAACTCCAAGTTGAGTGGGAATTGGCTTACTTGTCATATGGTGACAGCACGTTAGCATTTACAATGGGAAAAATTTGAAGTCCACATCGAAGTGCACTATTTTGCCAAGCTGCTTGCCAACGACAAGCAAAAATTTTAAACTGTACAAATTAGTAGGTTGATTTCATTTTTTGGATATTGTAGCTCTGTAAAGGTTGTTATAAAAGCCAAGTTGTTTTCTTATTAGATAAATATCTCTCACCCAAAACTGATCGGGTTTTCCGGGATTTCTTTTCTGCAAATTTTGAATAACAGCAAGCTGTACAGCAGCCGATCCCAATATTACAATTTTTTTCTTATTATAATTCATGTTTTATAGAAAAAAAGGACGAACAACTTGAAAATTAACCACGCGGAATAAAAACAAATAATCATAAAGATTATAATCACAAAATACGAAAGGAAAAATCATAACCTAAAAATTTCTCATTGTAAATGACAAATTTTAAAATTCTACTTGGACTTGGATTTGGAATTGCATTGTAAATGCAGCTTTAGTCCAGAGGCGGAAAAGCACACAGCACAAACAAACCCTTCAAGCATATACCTGCTAAAGGCAACCTTGCCGCTTGGCCAGGCGAAAAAGCGTGCGAGAGAAAAAAGAATAGGTGTATAACCTTTCTCTCTCTCTCTCTCTCTCTCTTTCGACGTTTCGACGTGCTAATTGGTCGGCGGGGTATATTCCACTCTTCGCCGACCAATCAGCACATGGAACAAAAAAGAAAGGTTATGCAACTATTCTTCATTCTTTCTCGCATACATGTTCGCACGACCTAGCGGCTACTGGGTGTATGCTCGAAGGTCAAAGTACACCAAAATCCTTTCTTTCTTCCTTTATATTTTTGGCTTCTGTCTCCTTTGGAAACAATGCCAGCTCTCCCCTATCCAGTTAACGAAGCGTTGTCACATCGTGAGTTTTCCCAGGCTTCGTCGGTGAAAAATCTGGATCTCGGCTCGGAGCCCTCCGAAATTCCGATATTTTTTCCAAAATATATCTTTTTCAATCGACAAAAGGCACAATTAATGGCAATTTATCCAAGCACTGCTTCTGGTATTGCGTTCAACCAGCTTGGTGTCAATCTGACGTCTCACGTTGCCCGCACATCCAATTTTTCGCCATTGGAAAACAATCTCGTGCACGTCGCAAAACGTAAAACCATAAGGGATCTAGGCCTTCACCACTCAGAGTGCTTAGCCCCAAAACAAGGTCTCCATTAATTGGCGGCGAGTTCCTTTTTGACTTTCACTAGCAAAAACATGTTCTTTTTCCACCACTGCTGTCAATTTCCACGAAAAAGCCGCTTCCAATTCATGCCGTACGAGGTATATAA